>JAHDVE020001861.1:0-71464 GCA_022606495.2 Halesus radiatus | reverse complement strand
TTGTTAAATATAAATGGTACAATGTATTCAAGGGTTCGTCGACCATATTTATTTTGAAATATTGGCACTATCATTCCTATATTTTATGTGAAACGTGTATTGTGTACATGATCCACCACTGCCTTATACGGACTTTCAGATATATGTTGCAGTAGAATTTTATGCCACAAAATACCACGAACAGGTAATACATTAATTGATTTGTACATAATATCAATGTCTCGCCTTTGGTTAAAAACTGTTTTACTTACTAACAATTTTACCATGGCATTTTGAATCAGCTGTAAATGTTTTATGTTGGTCTTACAGGAGTGTCCCCAAGAAGTTATACCATACCTTATAGTCGATTCTGCTAGAGACAAATAAATTAGTTTCATATTTTTTATAGGCACATATAATTTTACCTTGTGGAGTCTTCCTACAATGGCTCGAAGTCGCTTACAGAGGTTGGAAATTTGTACGTCCCATTTCATATTACAATCCACCGTAACACCCAGATACACGTACTGGTTGACTAATTCGATACTTGTACACGCGCAGGGCTGTTTGGTATTATTGTGAATGCAATTAAATGAATGGGATATGATTACAGGTGCCTCTCTGTACCTTGCATGCGGGGATCTTATATGCATCACTTTCGTTTTTTTAGCATTGATTATTAGACCAGAGTCATGTGACCATTTTAATAAAGAAATAAAGTCTACCTGTAACAATTTTATTGCAGTATCCAAATTTTCATGGGATATTATAAGTGCTGTATCATCAGCATATACATAATGTTTAACAAACGAGAATATTTTGTTCATAAGTGATACAAAGATAATATAGAGCGTTGGACCTAAAATTGACTCTTGTGGAACTCCTGTTTTGACATTTCTTCTTTTACTAAATTTGTCTGATATTTTTACCTGGATTTGGCGGTTGGTTAGGAAGTTTTTGGAATAGTTTGAGAAAGTTTCCTCTTACCCCTATTGCCTCCAAAATATTTAACAATTTCATCGGGTCTATAGTATCAAATGCCTTTGAATTGTCTATAAACAGTACCAAAACATGTCTTTTATTATTCAGTTCATTATTTATATAGTTAGAGAAATCCTGAAGTAACATTTCAGTACTTTTTTTTTTTTGAAAACTAAATTGATTAGGATCTATTAAAGAAAAGCACTCCAAGTATTTGGTTAGTTTTAAAGATATGTATTTTTCAAGAATCTTTTCTAGAGCGGGTAATATACTAATCGGTCTATAGTTTCCTATATCAGTATGTTTCCTATTTTTGTAAATAGGTCTGATAATACTACATTTGAGTTCATCTGGTATCACAGCTTGTGTTAAAATTGTGTTGATCAGATGGGTTAATATTGGACCCAAAATATCTATGTGTCTTTTTATGTCAAACATTCGGATATTGTCTATGCCAGGGGACTTTGAATTTTTGAGAAGTTTGACTATACTCAGTATGTCTGCGAGTGATGCTCGTGGTATATACAAATTTTGCGGTGACTCTATCGGGACAATATTTGACGCCTTAAAATCACATTTATGAACCATTGAGGCTATGTTATCTGAAAAATAATTAACAAATTGGTTTGCAACATTTTCCGCAGATTGATTTTTTAACATAAACCTACTAATTACATCGTCACAGTTACTCTTTGTCCTACGTCCTAGAATTTTATTTATTTCATCCCATGTTTTTTTTGATATCTGAAAAATTATTCTTAAATTTATCATTGAAAAAGGTTGTTTTACTTTTTATTATTAATTTAGTAACAAAATTACGAAAAGATTTGTATTGTTTTTCATAAATTGCATTTGTTGGGGAGCTTTTCCACCGCTTAAATAAAGAACCTCGTTTTTTAATGTGTGATAGAATACTTTCTGTCATCCATTCTTTTATAATCCAAGGTCTTGCATTGGGTTTTACATCTATAAATATTTTACTATTTTCATATACTTCGTTAAACTTGTTTTTTATTTGACTATATAAATTATTGCAATCATTTGTCTGAAGCAAAGCATTCCAGTTATAATTTCTAATTGAAAAATCTATTCGTTTTTGAGATAAAATTGAGACTTTCCGCCCTTTATTTGTAGGCCGTTTATTAGTTTTATAGTACGGAATGTTCACAGCTGTTGCAAAGTGGTCTGCAATGATGAAGTCACAAACACATGCGTAGAGTATGTCAGTTTCTTTGTGTTTGGTATTATATCTAACAAAAATATGATCCAAACATGTTCGTGTCATTTTACTATTTGCTATAGCTTCCCTTGTAACGTCGTTTATACATTTTGTAAAATAGTTATTTGAAAGAGCATTTTCATAGTGAATAATCATAGGATCTATATAATTTAACAAATCAATATTTATGTCACCAAATATTAGCATATTTTCATTAGGGTTTGAACATTTTGTTAATATTGATGAAAGTTCATTGATAAATGATTGTTTACTAAGATTTGGTGGTTTATATATTGCTAGTACATTGAGTATAGAATTATTTGGTAATGTTATTATACAGGAAATATTCTCGAACAACTTTGTTTCAAGTAAATTTTGGGTGAAAGGTAAAGTATCCTGAATATACAAGGTTATACCCCCTCCAGATTTGGATGTGCGACAGTAACTAATGCTACTGTAACCGGGAATTTCGAAAAGACAAGTATGTTCCCTTTTTATTGAAGTTTCACATAGCATTAGGATATCTATATTATTCCAACAATTTTGGAGGTTAGCATGTAAAACATCCCAGTATTTAGATATGGATCGAATGTTTAGTTGAACGCAAGTAAAATTACCTATATTATGGCCAATTTTATGTTCTTCCGTCCACTGTTTCAAGTCATTAGTCCTCGTGTAGATAACATCACCGTCGTCATCAATGTATTTATACGCCATAATCGATGGTGGCAAAGTCCTTGGAAAGAGCAGCCTTATAAGCTGGGCAGGTGTCCTTGTCTCCAGTCGAATGTCCAGCGGGCTTGCCAAACCTGGTACAGGTGGCACATACTGGCTTGGCGGCAGCTTTTGGGCAATCTGTCCTGGCATGACCTTCACCTGCACAATGTCCACATCTTTGCTGGTCCTTGCAGAACTTGAAGGAATGTCCGATCATTTGGCACTTGGAACACACTGTAAGCCCAATAAAGTCACGAACGCGGCACACATTCCTATTATGATTGGAGGATGGGTTTTATTACCATCCATAATATAGAGGTTTATTGGAATTTGCGATTAGTAAGTCGAATAAATAGATTGCATGCTGATTTGTATGAGATCACAATGCCGAGAGTATCCCGTTTGGTAAGACGCTCAGTCAGAGCAGACTTGTGTAACCGACCGGAGTGAATTTGGTAGCGGAAGGTTATGTAAATAAATGTGTATGTTCCAGGCTTTGCAGCCTGCCCCAGCCGAGATGCAGCCTGTAGTTGTAACCTTCAGAGATTAAACGATAGAGATGCTGTCTGCTTACTCAACGATTCAAGATTGAAACTCAAACCGACTTGTGAAAATGATGATGCCTTAAAATTTCAACTGAATTGAACAATGCTGGCAACAGCAAATTGTCATTTACGTGACAAGTATCCACTTTGTTAATTTGGCTCAATTAAATTAATTAGTGCGGTCCTCATTATTGGTACGTAAATCCTTTCACGTAACACGTCTTATTCTTTGAACTTTAATTCTCTGAAATAAACTGCTAATAATACTGGAGAAGAAGTTACCATTCGTTCTGGCTTACTTCTTGATCCTTCAAACAGGATTTACGTATTTATTTGAGATATTCAACATTGAACGGACTTTAGTAACTACTTAACGCAGTATTTCAAAGTTTAAAAAAAAATGTTGTTCCAAAAAAAAAACGTAAATGCATTTCATTCAATAGATTTGTAGTTATTTTGAGGCGTTTTAATTAATAAGAATTACTTTGTTTACACCGCTGTTTTTAATATACAAATATCAACATATTTCGAGAGCGAAACTTCCCTCGTCAGGATACACAGTATACTAAATAATAATAGTATTGTATACTAATGCTTGGCTTTCGACACATGTTGACATTTATATATTAAAAACAGTGGTGTAAACACAGTAATTGTTATTAATTTAGTGATTAAATTTAATTAATCCGTTCATTATCATCAACAGAATATCCCAAAAAAGTTCTACTGGGCAGAGCGAGCGTATCTATGGCACCCGTAATAGGTAGATACCTTTTTTAAATGTTGTGAGGTGGAAAAAAATATATTACTGTGTAAGTAAGAGGGGTGAGAAAGTACGGGAAGTACTTGGAGAATTACGATTTATATAGGTACGAAGCATAGTTAAAGTACTTTGTAGTACAAAAGTACTATAACTCTGTTTACACTAAATTTATTTGATAATACGTACCTAATCATCGCAATAACGACCGTCTTAGTTACTTAGTTAGAACTATAAGATTTAAAAAATATTTATCTGCACAGTTAATAAATTGTCCATAAGTTAAAATTTCATTAAAATATCGCCACATAAAAATAATATCGATTTATTATTTTTTTTTAAATTTACCAGATTTCTGTTCATGAGAATGATATCATCAGAGCCAATATCAAAATCAGATAAATGCAATAAAATAAATATTACCCAACAGCTGTTTAACACCAAATAATAACGTCCGTTCGAAAGCGCGTACATTTAATTATTAACATTTCAAGTTCAGCGGGTCTACTTTAGCGCGTGATTTATGAAGTTCACCTCGACTTAAACGCGGTACTACTATTTGGTTTCTTCGGGCTTGGATCTGGGTCACAGTCGAGCCTCGGGTGTATTACTGTTTTCTTGGGTTTTTCCTCTGCCACACTCTTCGATCGGTGTTACAGATTATACAATACAATCACAATCATAGCCTGAGCTACCTGGGACCCCCTCTGAATAATGTAATATTGATGTTATTGCCGTACATTGCAGAGTTGGCACGCCGAAATTTTCGAGTCGTATTTGCTATTCAGAGGACGTGTGCTCAACGTGGAATCCGGCACGCCAGTTCGGACGCACCTATCAAATTTACCAGTGACGTGCAGTCCATAAATACTGAAAAGCTGTGCCTATTACGTAAAACGACCATATTAAGAAAAATAAAGATTATTAAAAAAACACTACAAATTTCTGAAGAAAAAATATTTTTTCATAAATTTGGTAAGGAAATTGTACGCCGTTTAATTCACCTGGCCACACCAATCAGCTGAAGATAATAGTAACCTTGCCAGTTTCAAATATTCAATGCGCAATTCATATTCGAACTTGAAAAACTACAGACAGTCTAACTTTGGTCATAAAGCAACGCACGCCACTGAAATTTACGTCAGATTTATTTTGCGTTTGATGCCCTATTTTACATCGCGAAAGCCTCCAAGAAACTGCCGTGATCGGCGAAATAATAAAAACCCGGTGCAGTCATTCAGACGGGAGTGATTTATTCGTGCGACAGAAACGGTTTACACGTTTTGTTTTTGTCGTTGATGTTGTTATTTTTTTTTCTTCCCACCATTATTTTTGCGAGCGCTTGTAAGCAAACAACCGGTCAATAACTTGAAGTTATATGAAAATGTTATACAGAAAAATGAAATATAAGCTTTCAATACAAGTATATTTTTATTAGCTTGACAACAACGGCTAGATTTCGGCGTTTGAAATTATTGTACGTTTACTTATTTATTGTTGTTCTCTCCACATACTCTATTCTGAATTATTTTTTAAACTTTTAAATTGCATAATTGAACCACTGTTATCCGCATTACACATAGTTTAGTATTATACTGCCCCGAAAAAGCTACGATAGTAACGAGACCTGATTGGCAATGGTTTCAAAATAAAGTGACGTAAAATGAAGTAACTGTTAAATTATAACATCACTACACAAAGTATCTCCTTCATGTGAAAACATAATTTTTTTTCATTATGTAAAATAAAATTATTCCTTATATTTCGGATTATATACAATACAAATATTATATACTAGCTGATGTGTACCCGACCTTGCTCGGGATTTTTCACTTGTCACTAGGGTGCCATAATTGATTTGACAGCGAAAGTTACTATCTCCAAATGAAGAAACATTCGTTTGAATATTTTATTTCCTTCCAAACTTTTATTTTTTCAAAATATTTCTAAATCATCAAGTTCTTAAGTAGGTACGTACTCGTTTTTTTTTACATTTTGAAAATATTCTACCCGAAAAACCTTCCTCTTTTGAATATGCAATCTGTGGCTAACCAGAGTGTTATATCTATGGGCTAACCTAAATAAAACATGGCGGGTTCAATGCTTTTCAGACTAATTTTAAAACGTTATGGCAACAGTTTTACATATTGGATTTCATTCAAGCTACTTTCAAAACCTTTCCGGCACTAAAACGAACAAACTGTGCTATTTTCAGCCAAACCGGTCAAGTAATTTTTGAGAAAATCGAGGACAAACAAACAAACAAGCTTACAATGATTTTTATATACGAGGTGTGTTCAAAAGATATATTAAACAAATGGGTTTATAAAACAGATTACATTTTATAAATATTACGGAACCGTTTAAGCTAGTCGTTTCAGTCACAACAACTTTTATATGCTTTTTGATCCGTTTTAACTGAAATAAAAATTTTAAACGGCCTCATATCTTTGATAGGATGAAATCTGCATCATCAATTCTTTTTTTTTCATTACACGAGGTGTGTTCAAAAGAATAGGTGAATTTTGAATTTTTGCGGGCTGTGTACATTCGATTATCGATTTATTTCTGTTATGTTGGTACACATATGTTTATCATATGTTAGCATTATCAGCCATTTTGGATTAGTGGTTTGTTTTTGACAACTGGAAAGGTTAGTCACGTTTGTTGGAGTTGTGGAAAAACAAATCATGGATTTTGCATCACGATAATGCATCAGCTCGCACATCAATGCGTGTTCGTGATTATTTGGCCAAAAACAACACCGTAATCATGCCTCAACCGCCGTATTCACCAGATTTGGCTCCCTGCGACTTTTTCCTATTCCCGAAACTGAAGAGACCAATGAAAGGAAGCGTTTTGTCACAATTGATGAGATAAAGTCAGAATCGAAGAACGAGCTGATGGCCATACCGAAAACCGCATTCCAGAAGTTCTTCGAGAATTGGAAGGAGCACTGGCATAAGTGCATTATATCTGAGGGGGATTACTTTGAATGGGAGAAAATGGATATTGATGAATAAATAAATACTTTTCGAAAAAATTCTAAATTCACCTTTTATTTTGACCTGACCTCGTATATTAGATGAATATCATTCACACGGTGGTATTAAATTATTTTTATTATTATTACATATCAATAAGGACAGACGGTATGAGAGAGATTGTAAATATAGACGAGAAAACTTGTTGCATTATAGAGTTTGACGATGCAGTGTACGAGTTCATAACCTAGATCGTTTATCACGATTGCATTTCTTGTTTTACGATCCCCAAAATCTTATCGAATTAACACGCTCTTTGCGTCTTATTACGCTGATTATTATACGCGTTTTTTCTTTATAATCATTACGATTCACCAATATTTATTACCCTCTAGTTGGAAGGTTAACCGCACTACCCACGCATGATGCTCTTATAATATTTTTAACAGTTGCTTTTGTATTACCTACTGATCGTCATGACTTATTTATTTTATTTTATTAAATGAATAAAATATACCATTATATTTAATACTTTCAAGATACCAATCTGGAAGATTGAAGTACCCGAGTACCGAAAACTGGAATAGGTAACAAATGTCGCTATTTGCACATCGCATTCAAAATTAAAATGATTTCCAGCATCAACTCTAATAATATAATGAAACATTATAAACTAGACTGAAACATACGAAGCAACGGTTTGGGCACTTCATGTCTTTACATCCTGAAACTTCAACGTAAAATTGAATGTGGCTGACAGTGACAACGGGAAATTAAATTACACGAAGTGTGAATGAAATGTGCTGGGAGGCAGTACGCGTTAATTATGATTCAGTCTGATGTAAGTTCAACTAATTGTTATGCTTCAATTTGAATTAAGTGGAAAGCAGGTAGTTTATATTGGTAGCTTGCTAAAAACCGCGGCTTTTCAAATAATATTTATATATTTTAATGAAATAATAAAAAATTAAAATTTATATAACAAGATTGTAACCTACACTTTTTACACGCTTCATTACTTTGTGAACTTGAATTTTTTTAAATGCGAATATCGCATAAGAGTCCAAACTACTCCCAGTGCTGGAGGAAGTGGGACTATGGCATTTCCAATTTGGGTATGATGCGAGGCTGAAGGTAGTGTGCAGAGGAAGAACGCGAGGAAAAAAAATGATTGGGAAGTATCTCGCTACTTAAAATCATAAATATCACAAAACTTTAATTTTTTTCACCGGAATATTACCCGAAAACCATAATTCGATAAGCACTACTCGACGAAGTCGTGTACGTTAACCAAAATTATCACCCGTCCCTTAATTACAACTAAATTAGACTGCCTATTTCTAACCATTTAAAGTGGATCGTCGCCATTCGGTCGGAAACTCCAAATGCATCAAAAAACGGCAACACTGAAGTTATTAGTGTTGCTACCAACAATGTAAACCAAATTACGACATATGCCCCCATTTCATTTTCATTTCATTTTATTACTTTCTATTTTAAGGTTTTACGTGTACGAGTAACTTGTAAGTAAAAAGCATAATCATAAGAACAGTAAGTAAGTAACGCATATTATTATAACAAAAGTACAAAGTCACAGTATTCACAGTCCTCCTCACTACGGAGAACTCTTCTGAGGCGGCCTGCATTTTTTTTACTAATTATCCATTTATCTTAATTTGATTTTATCTAGTTTGCAAGTTCATAATCACTCAGATTTATCATCCACGTTTTGACTCTACTTACTTAAAGTTTTTAAATATTTGAAATTAATTTTACGCTTTCCAATGTAGCTATTACTAAACTCAAAATATTCCCCTTAAATTGGCAGAGCATCTCTCAGTAGACACATCCACCCTGTCTAGTTTTGGGGTTTAGTCGCCATAATATTCCAAACCCTCCTCTAATAATGTGAATATACGACTAGACGAAGATTGTAAACAGGCACTTCGCATAAATATTTTTCTAGTATTTCTGTGTAGATTCACGCATTGGATTTATTGGACATGAGTAACAATAACTTTTTTCCAGGTTTTATGTGTTATATCCGAGCTTTGGTGGTTAACGTCAAAATGTATAGAGAACATTTCGGTAAATTGCAAATTAAAACCATATAACATATGAGTTTTTTGCGCGTAGACAGGAGAAGAAGCGAATATCTTATTTATCAGATAAGATTTTGAGGGTCGTGCAGTAAAAAACCCAATAGTGATAAACGATCTATAGTAATAAACTCATACGGTGCATCATCGATGCAATGTAATAAGATATTCTCATTAACATTTTTAATCTGTCTCCTTATCGATGTGTAAATAAAAATAAAAGTTTTTTTCCTCGACTGCTACCAAAATTAAATAAAATAATGATTTGAACCTCCTTAAACGTTACTCATTTTCACATCGTATTATTTTATTTTGAATACCGCGCTATCGAATTCCAATTTCACGTAAATATGGAACTGACATTTATGGTAGCCAGTATTTTTATTTCTCTATTTTGAAATGGTATTCTGTAAGTGACAAAGGCATTTTTTTATTAAATGTCACGCCATTTGTGAGAATGTGTGCAACGCCAGAAATACGGATAACCAGACTATACGCTGATGCAACCTGCAAATAACCAGGAAAGCTAAATTAGAATTACCTGACATTTGGTTTTTCTTAGCCCACGCATTTTCACAATTCAGTGGCTTAGGTCATTAAATATAATGGTTTGCCAACTCAATTTCAAACACATTTACGGAATGGAGAAAATTCAGATGTTTTTTAAATTTCTCTTTGTGTGTAAAGCAATACAATCACACATGTACAATCTTTCAAAATATTTATTGTCAACAACTAACAATGAACGTTTGTTCGTTAATAAACTTGGAAAAACATACTTTTTGCAGTGTGCGAACTAATACGAACTTGTAAGTTAGTTTGATGTTAAAAATGGGACGCTCTCAGAACTATTCAAAATGTTGAAGTTGTAAAGCATCTACAGATAAGCTTGTGATTGATAGAACAAAATATCACATTATAGCCCAAAAATGGAGTTAGCTACTTATCAAAGTTTGATTACTCGAGCCTGAGAATTAATGATGTGAATAGATAAAGCTCCTTATTGAGAGAGTTTGTAATTAGTTTAAATTTAAGGCGGCCTGGACAAGCCAGCCATACCTCAAATGATATTTAGGTAAAGTAAGAACTTGCTGTAAACCGATAGACGTGTGGCTTTCCTTATCCCCCTACTTAGTCTCGATCCCCTGGTATGAATCCATTGTGCAACATGTATTTTCATCATGTGGGATTAAGGGCATTGTGGCTTTAGTTAATACATCGATCTTTCTAACCCCTCTAATTACCATCAGTATATCTTGGAAGGTACAGTCAGACACCCAATAAGTTGTGTAATGCGTAAAACTAATCGCTTAGATGTATCAAGTTTAACTCGAAAACGTGCAATTAGTCACAAGGAAACAAGCGTACACAGGTACATTGATTCAGTTAACTATATAATAAAAAAGGAATGACAGCACTTCAAGCAATGGCCAACAAATTGCGACATTCACGGTTCAAATTTCTGACATGACGCCATAGTGATGATATTATGTGCCAACACTTGATGGGCAATCTGAAATCGTCGTTGAAAAGAACACGGAGCATATAATATTAAAAAAATATATATTTTATAACATCAGAAAAGTTCATGTTTGCTTCTAAAACGTTATTTTGTATACGTATGCAAATTCTATAAAGGAAACGGAAACATTTTAGTAAAGTATCAATTTCCCTCGAAATACGATATACATTTTTTTATATAACCTTTGTGTTCTGACGACGGGACAAAAGAAACAACTAAATGTTTTTGAATAACGAAATTGCAATAAAACGAATCGATATTTTTCTCTATTAAAACAGAACGATTGAAAATTATTTATACAAAGACCGAAGGACTATCATAGAAATTAACAGACCATAGAGCTTATATAGCATAGGACTCCAAATACAGGGCCGCATCATCATCACGATGGCGCAAAGGACGTCAGGACACGGCGATTTACTTTAATTGAGAAATAAAGAAAAACATTGTCTAGATGTTCTAATCCTCTAATGTCACCGTCAGGCTCCGCGAACATCTGTGTTGATATATCTTTTAAAAAATACACATGAATACACGCAATTTGCATGAACGTGTCACAATCGGACAGAAGCGGGATGAATACCGAACAATTCTACTCTTGCGTAATGCTGCAATTCGATTGGAAAATATTTTCTTAATGCTTTTGTGACTCAATGCTAATAGTATTTGAATACGAGTATGTCGCTTACGGGATTGATATTAAATTATATTTTATTTTACGATATACTCAAAAACACCGCCACTCCTCGAAAATCTAATGCAGTGGATCCTAGAGAGGACTACATAAAATGAGAGAGCGAAGAAATCTTAGGAGCTTTTAGGTACTTTTTATTTGTATGAGGGCTGGAACCAGGCTTGCCGCGGCCTTGCACATGTATCATAATCAGTTTGATGAAATTCAAATTACAGATCCCAGTTTTTGAAATAGGTAATCTATGAATAATTTGAATAATAATTAAAATAATTAGAATAATTTGTACCAGTCTGAAGATGGCCCTAACGAGCTGAAACCCGGTTACGGTCAAATAAAAATTAAAGTGGAAAAAAGTTTTATATTTGTTTTATTATAATATAGGTAATCTATGAAATATTGCACATGCTCATTGCTGTGTTAAAGGATGGACAAAATTGATTTAGGCTTTTCGGTAATTCGTGAACTACTAATGCGTACATATTAAAAAAACGAAAAAACTCTATTTCATCTAGCATTTCTTAAAATATAAAATTTATTTCCCAACGTAAAATAAAATAACAAGTGTTAAACATTCAGTTTTTCGATACGTATTACCATTATGTGAACATCCTACTCAACGAACTAATTTAATATTATTAGTTTACATATTTTAAAAGAAATGTGTCGAAAAGGCTGATTCAATTTAATATAATGTAATTAACCAGCATACGTACATTTACATTTATTTCAGTTTCATATGATTATGTATACTTAACCTACACATTATGAAACGGATTCAAAATGTGTTCATAAAGTAAAATGATTAAATCCTGAATTTTTTGGAGCTATTGCGTTAAAATACATTCGTATGGAAATTTATCACTTATTGCTTTCTTCGCATACGCCACTATTCTAACTGAATTTACATATTTTGTTTTGAATTTTTCCCGAGTTTATTAACTAAAAATAAAATAACCGTATAAAATACATTTAATGAATTAAGAAAATTAGAATAATGTGCTTTTTAAACATACAGTAATATTATACTAATTTAACTGAATCATTTATACAAGCAAATTTATGATAAATAACTAAATGTCAAATAAATTCAAAAAATCTTACTAACAAATCGTACTAAAAAGTCGGTTGTTTTCTTTTTCTTCTTCTATTATATAAAGAAGAATGTCACGGTGTGTGTGTGTGTGTTTTTTGTATAAAAATCTACAGTTTTATTCCAAGCTTGATAAAATTTCGCACTTGACCTTCAAAATAAGAGGAAGGTCACTATCTACACGAGATTTCAAAAACCACCCCCATCCCCTAAAGCTACTCCTTAAAGCAGAATGTCAGTTTTTTTTAACGAAATTTTGACTACTTGACGTTCAAAATAAGAGGAAAATTACTGGGTAGATTTAGGGGTAGGGTTAACACATCATCGAAATTTTATCCCAAACCGTAGATGACCCTGAGCAATGCCGGGTCTTTCAGGTACTGCAAAATAATTTCAAAAAATCTTACTGACAAATCACATCAAAAAAGTCCATTAACTTAATATATTTCATAATTTTAGGTATTGACATATATGTTTTATAAGTTTCCTGCGAGGTGACACGCCGCCGATGAAAACCTTTGGTTATCTTGTCTCACTGAAATAAACATTAATTTATAGCTAACATTATTATAATCTTTAAGTGACTAAAGACATATTCCACATTATACAACCTTGCAATATAATTTCGCTTTGATGCTAAATATATCTATGTAGTTTTTTTTTAATATTTGTGCATTTATGGAGATATCGGAATAGAAAAAAAATTCTTAGAGTTAAATATTACAAATTTTTTTTTCAATATATTGGTATTCACTTTGTGGCGTCACTGAGTCATGCGATGCTTTCTTCATCAGGAATATATAGAATACAGAATACAAAGCAATTTTTAATTCATTTGTTAAATGTTTCAACTGTGAAATTTGTATCATTACAGTTATTACGATTTTGCATCAAGGTTATGTAATAAACGCCACGATGACCTTTATAAATAGTTAATAATAAAAAACCACATTAAATTAAACAGAATCCTAGAATCGAATAATTAAAATTCACTAATAGAAACTACAAAATGAGAATCCCCTTTGTGCGAATCAACATATTTTATATAATTAAGTCGGTGCCGTATTTTCGACATAACTATATAAGTATTTTTTTCTTGTTGGAGTTAATTCTATATGGTGGAACACCTTGACATAAAAAAATACATGTTTGTTTTATAAATCATCAAAATTTATCTCACAATCATTCAATTATCGTAGTTTGCTCTTCCAAGGTATGCTTTTACTAACAGTATAAAAAGCATAGAAATGAAGCCAATGAACTAGCATTACTTCAAGAAATGGAAACGTTGATTTCTGTAATCTGTATAGTTGTCTCAATGTTTTAGTAACCTTTTCATGATTCACATCCTGTCTGATATCCATCAGCGACCTCAAACAGTTTGATATAGCTTATGATGGAATTCGCTTACATCGCGAACTGAAATATTTGATCAAATGTAGACCACCGCAAAATATTTTTAGCAGCTAAAAAGAATATTTTAATCCACCATTAATTATAATGGAATGACGTTATGAGCTGGACATAATTGACATAGATTTCAAACAGGAAAAAGATTTTCAATTTTCATCACACCAGAGCTCATCGCGTATATAAATGAATAAATAATAGATTTTTTGCTTGATACCGAAATAAGTGATAATATTAAAAATAAATAAATATTTGCATCCAAATGACTATTGAAAAATATTTGGTCGAATCCAAATTATGCAATATCTAATAAATTAAAAATAAATATAAGATAATCTGTTTTCAATTCCGCTTTGGATGTTATAATATTCCAATTCAAATAATGCAACGCCACAGCCAATGGCGCCATTAGACTGTCTCTTAATCGACATTCCGTTTAGTTTATTAACGAAAACGGAATGGGTCAAATGCGCCCGTTTGCGTTTGTACTGCGGGCTCTATTGTGTGTCATTTCACTTCATCATAGCTGATGTTCTGAAATCAACTAACAAACTACAACAGTATGGTAATTAATTTACTTACTAATACGGCTAAACAAAATTACTATACAGCTAAAATAGATAAATCCAACAATAACCTAAAACTTATTTGGCAAATTATCAAAGAAATCACATACACTAACTAAAAAAAAACTAGCACATTGGAGGAAATAGACACAGGTAATGATAAACTTTCGCTTAACAAAAACACACAACAACTTGTTAACTTTTTAAAAATAAAAAATATATATGTAAAGGTGAAATGATTAGTTTCTGTTATTTTATTAAATTGGAAAAATTGGTTAGAAGCATTCAAGAAAGCAGAAGTCACTCTAAACAGAATCAAAACATGGCTAGACTATCACTCACTCACCCTTAATGCTAATAAAACCAATTTCATAATTTTTAAAATAAACAATAGTCAAAATTCAGATACAAACCTTAACTTGAAAACTCATAGTTTACTACATTTAAACGGTCCATGTAATTGTCTATCATTGGAAAATGTTAACCACATAACGCATCTAGGCGTAAAAATTGATCACAATTTAAAGTGGGCTGACCACCTTATTTATTTAAATAACGAAATTTAAAAAAAAATAACATACTTTTTTAAAACAATCAGGAATGTCTTCAGTACTAAATATTTGATTAAGATCTACGTGGGTCTCTGCCAATCACTATTAGAATATGGTATTATCAGTGTTTCAATAGACATTGTATCCCGTCGAGGGACCCATTGCTTTCGAAAGATGTACATATTTATTTATTAAATACTGGTTTCAACAAAATTATATTACTAACTAAATTAAAAAAAAAATGTCGTTGTCATTGTAGGCAATCACTTCGTATTCTGATAATAAATTAACTAAATTTTAGATTGGTAGATACTCGTTATCACCCGGTGAAAGACCACCATCCGGAATCGAAGCATTTCTTGAAACGACTTTATCCATGTTTAGTGGCTAGATCTGAAATGCCAGGTACTTGCTCAACCTTGATCTTTCCTCCTTTTCCTTTCCTTTACCGTCAGCTTCACATCGTTCCCCAATAGGAGATACCATAGTCCCACTCCAGGGATATGTAGGGCGGTATTCATATAAAATTTAAAAATATATTCTTTTAAAATAATATGTTGTTTCTCCGTGGGGGTAGACAGAGAGGTAAGAATACCATAAAACTCTGTCTTGCCACACCTAAAAATTCGATTCTGTTATTTAGACTATAAACTTGAGTGCACTCAAGTTTTTGATTTATTTAATAACATGTCTTCCCATGGCGTCTCAGACTGCTTAATCCACCCACTAAAGTCTCTTATTGGTACTCCTAGAAACTGATATTTTAGATGCACATAGTACAGCAAACGTATTTACCTTAGAACCTGTTCACTGAACTAGTCGTCTAAAGAGACCACAATGTAGAACACCATAACATGCAAACGTAAATATTAAAAATAAATAATAAAAAAACTAGCCATCCGTGCCCGGCATTGTCCGACATTCAAAACACTCCTAAAATTTCGTCCTTTTGGAACTGATAGCATTCAATACACATGAAAATGGGAGCTCAAGTTTTAAAACAACTCTAACTAAATCGTAAATTTTTTTTAAAGAAAGACAAACACTTCCTGGTTACGAATAACCTGACAATTTTTGAAGATTTTCAACAACCGTTGTGATAGAGGACTTAGTCAGCCGAGGAATTGAACTCACGATGCCTGGGTGGGACCCAGATGCGATGCCTATTCAGCTACCGACCTTTAAAGCTGGTTATTGCGTAGTACAATATTTCAATCCGAGATAATATTTACAATGCGTCCATGGAATTGATTTGTTTTGAAATCAAGAAGAAAGCGAATTAAAAACTTTTATTTATAATATTGCTAATGGCTGAAATACAATGGTTTGCTATGACATTTTTCCTTTTTTGAACAATTCTAAAGATCAACTCCTGAACATTTTGCGCGTTTGGAAAGGTCTGTGACCTGTAAGCTCGGCTCAATAACTTTATGTTTGATATTGTTGTTTCACTCTTACCTGTGAAAAATATGCAGACGCTTTTATTATTGTACTACGCTACGCATAATTATGGGCATTTCCGCGAAAACGATTGATATCATAAATCGAATTGGCTCGATCAAAATCCAAATGAATTTAAAAATAAAAGATTAATTTCGTTCGAAAATAATGAATAAGTCAATAGTTGATTTTTTTATGAAATTAATTAGCATCAAATTTAACAAATGATATTTCGAGGAATTTGATTACAAAAAATCGTTTCCAGTTATGATTCAGCTGCTGAAAAAAAACAATCAAAGTAGTTTCGATAAACTAAACATATTTGTGCTCTGCATCCTGATTAACTCAAATGACCTTAAGAATTGCATTGAATTTAGGAATTCGGCGAGTTCTCGAAGGGTAAAGTCGTTAGTGTTGGGTAACTTAATAAATATCACAAAGGTGATGCCACTTTTGGCGATGAGAAATCCGCAACGCAGTCATCAAATTTATTCTATTTATATTCAAAGTACCTATCACAATTCCGATCGTTACGGAAAGGTGAAGGCCAATTACGATACTTTTACTAGTTTTTATTCAAAGTTGATTGGATGCTAATGGTTCAAGAACCATTTAATACCATATAGGTTCTAACAATTCATTCATAATAAAAAAATATAAAGAAAAACAATAAATACATTTCTGAAAGACAAGAAAAAATATTCGCTTGCTAAGCGCTCTCAAAAACAAACCAAAAAACAGATGAGTCATTTTTCAGAGGCTTTATTGGAATTCGTAGCGATTGTCGTAAATTTTTTGTACTTTTTAACATTAAATTTTCGCATATCTTCAAGCAAACATCACGTTAATCTAACATGCAAATAGGTATGATCATGATTTGTATCAAATAATTCCCAACCGACTCCTTCGGAATAGTCATTAGTTTTTTATACGTATTTCAATACTATTTCGTATTCACCTATAAATTGCTTTTTAATAATTATGACATCTTAAAATTATTCCAATGTCTTCTATAGAGCAATATAATCTGGTAATTTACAATTTATCTTTCATGTTTCAATGCCAAAGAAAGGATTGTAACTAAATTATTTTTTAAATAGTTGCAAAGGTCGTAAAGCTTGGCACTGCTGACATAATAATGACGCGAGAGAACCACGATTTCTTATGAACAGTTATTAGTGAAACGTATAGAAATATGAAGGAAAACAAAAGTGTATTTTGTGAATTCATATAATTAATATTTCTGGGAGTTTAATCTTTATAGCCCGGGGGTTTCTACTATAAATAGTGAAAAGTAAAGTGTCGCGATAAAATAACTTAAATGCCACCGTTATGGAAGATATTCAATACTCATTCTTCAGATTCGTACTAACAAATACATGCTTTGATAACTTTTACCATAGGCTGACTACTTAAATAAAATAATCATAAAAAAAAAACTTTTCAGTGAATCATTTTCAAGAGATTTTCAAATGCGTTTTTCTACGAAATTGTTAAATAAACGATTCTATCGAGTGAAGAGAAAAAAGAAAATTTATTTGAAAATTTATTTTGCGAACAAAAGCACGGTTTGAATCAGAATAAAATTATACCTACTCTTGTGAGGTTCATCGTCTACATGTACATTTTTTTATAGTTTTCGCAAACCAAATCTCTGGGCTAGAGTATCACAGTTTTATGGAGGGAAAAATGGTTTATCGAGTCAGCTCTTAAGAAGATGATACCTTTTTAAAGTCCCTCGATAAAAAAAATGACTTTAGTAAATTTTAAGTACGTCCTGGAGGGAGCAGGTGCGATAAAAATGCTTTCTGCAGAAAGTGTGACCTTTACTGATTATCCACTTGTTCAAATTAAGTACTGGACCGTTTTCTTGAAGATGGAAACAAAATTGAGCTCAATTAAATCTATTAAAATGAGACCCTATGATTGTACTAAGAAAAATATGAAGAAGATGGTTAAAAAAAATTTCGTGATCAAGTACTAAAAAACTGTTGCAAACAAGCTTTTTAAATTGCTTCACAATGAAAAAGGTTCTTTAAAATCATAAATTGATTCAATATGAAATTATAAATTCCACCCATTGGAAACACACCAAAGGAAAGTTTATTGTTGGGACTGGGATTTGAGCTCGAAAACTTCAGCTTTTCAGGCGGAACTGGCTTACTCTAAATCACTGCGCAATCCGAGCACCCTACAGCCACGCCCTGAATAACCCGAAAGTATATGGAATATTAAATAATAAATACCATTAGAAGTTTGCACTACTTGCGATAAATATATATATATTCATATTATTACAATATCGTCACTACATGATGGTTTTTATTAACAGTTCAGTATTTTCATAGGTTGTTTATAATTGGCTAGAACCCACGGCTTTCCGGCTGAATGACTATTGCGTTAACCACCAATCTACAGATTTTACTCATCCGCTTATTCGAATGATTTTAACCCCCCCCCCTCTAGCTTCTTCCAAAATTCCGTATTACAATTGTAATAAAAGTATTTCATTATTTTCTACGCCAGTTTTTTTTGCCCATTCTCACCAATCAGAAGAATTTTCAATAAAATTTCGGTAACGTCGATTCATTAAATCCACTGTAATCGGTTATAAAAAAACGAGTTTGACCTTATTTTTTGTTACTTCGACTTAATACACCATAGCCATGTCGTTAGATCTCCGTTCTGACTTTTTCACACATCAATCTATTAAAGGTCAGAGTATTTTATATTATGTCCTCCGGCCTTTGCATTGGTTTATTCAGAATGTATGTAATAGTAGGTAATATCTAATATTCGTGTGGAATATATTTTCTATAGTGTTTATTTTAGAAATATAAACAAAATGCATGCGGAGAGTTCCTTGTCTACGTTTACGCTGCGGATTTCGGAAGTTAATAGATCTTACAGAAAAAAATCAATAAATTATCTCCTTCTAGAAAGATTTATTTACGAGTATAGGCACGAGTGGCTTTAAAATAATTTTTTTTTCTAAGACATGAAATTTTTGGAAAAATAAATTCCACCCAAGAACTTTATAGATCCTTTGACTGAATTAGTACTCATTATAGTATGAACTAATAACAGAGGTCTGCAATTTTTTTTTTACAACTTCATGGGATATTTTTGTTGAATTATATGTTTTAAGGGTCATAGATATAGGTTTTTATAACACTTATAGGTTTTTTGCAAAAAAAATTATTTAATGAATGAATTAATTATTAAAATGAATTAAATATATTATATTTTCCAACAACTAATCAAAAATATTTACATCACAATTTTATGTCTACTCTTTTTTCTTATGAAACCTTTTCTTCTTCTCTTTGATGCTTCTCCGAACTCGTTTCTTTCTCTGGTTTCTCGATTGAGCACCCAACAGTAGTCAGATAACATATTGATATCCTATTTTCCTCGGTAACGTTTTTCAATATCACGGATATCCCGGTGAAATCATTGACCCTGTTTTTCACTGTAGGTTAAGTTTTCGAGAAAATAGTCAATAAGGTAGTGTAAAAATTTAACGTTAAGCTTATATTGCACCGTTGAGCTTCATTCGCTGCCAGAATGCATTGTACAATTTTTTAGTAATCAGGGTCCTTGGTATTCCCCAAAAACTTATTCACTGCGTTCTTGAAAGAGTCCCATGCTTCTTTTTTTATTTTCTCCTATTGTTTCCAAAAAGAGGGGATCAGATAAAAGTTTTCTTATGCGAGGGACAATGAAAAATCCCCCTTTCAACTTACAACATGTTTAGTATTTAGATATTTTCACAAACCATCCATTGATGCTTTTGATATTTGAATCTCAAGCATCTTAGCTAAGTCATTATAGTTTTCTCTCATATGAACTGAGTGTCCCATAGGAAGATATGCAAATACATTCCCATTATGCAGCAAGACTGCCGTGAGGCTAGTTTTAGACGAATCAATAAATATGCGCTATTTTGATGAATTATGTTCTATTTCAACGCACTTAATAAGCCGGTGAATATCATTACAATAAACTAGATTTAAACTGTACCACGAAAATGAGGTCCCAGATGATAGCAAGTTTTTGTTTTTTAGCCTTGATCCTATTAATTCAGCTGCATCTTTGAGAGACCTAAGTTTCTTACTAGGTCGTTGAGATCACTCTGAGAAAAATGTAAGCTCTCCCGTCAGCAGAAAAATCTGAGCTAGATTCATCCTGGGAAGTTAATGTGTCTGAGTGGATGGACTCACTTAGGATATCATCTAAATTAGAAGGTGGCTGTGGAACTGGTATTTCAGAACCATGGAACACTGGACGAATAGCCGAGTCAAGGTTAGGGTAATATTACTCACTACCAACTTTTAATCTGTTTCTACACGATCATGCGACCTTTTCCCTAACGCTAAAATGACTTTATCCACTTCCTTCTACCATTACTTATCTCTTATCAACCATAAACTTATGTTTATTTGTTGACATATGACTATAAATGATTAATTAAATTAAATTAACGTGAGAAGTCTACGTTTTAAGGCAATTTTTTAAATACATAAAAACATACAAAATTTTAAGTTAACTAGGAATTTAACGCTAAATACAAACAAAAACTTGAGTGCAAAAAAAATGAGGTGTTGGAATGTTTTTGATATTTTTTTCGCTTTTACCAAGTTGAAATCTAAAAGAAAATGTAGGATAATTCTGTGCAATTTTATAGTTGCAGACAGACCTGTGAATCTATTTTATTATTAGAAGACAGCCTCCATATTGGACGAAATAAATATTTGGCATATTGAATGACGCCGGAAGGGTATAATTAATACAATCTTTCAATTAACGTAGGAGGGTGATAATAAATGTTTACATCCGAAGCCAAAAGCACGTGTTATGTTATATTGTCTCCAATTCGGTAATAAATACGTACGAGTATATCACATTTTCACATTGATTATTGTTATTTTTTGTATCCCGTGACGATATACCCGCGACCCCAAGATGAGAACTAATCTTTTTATAACGTAAACCGGAAAATAGTCATAATTTCGTAATATTTCTATTTCAAAGGACTGCAACAAAGAGGGAATTATTAGGCCACAGAGATAGATATCAGTGGCGTACATTTTAGAATTAAGGTTAACAGTGGCTTGAAACAAGATGGTTTTTGCTACGTCGTTTTTTTTATTCTGTATTTTGGATTTGTTTTTTTTTTATTTCAGATTTCAGATTTTGTTTTTATATTTTCTTTTTTAAGGATTTTGCATATCTCGTAAAAAATTTTTGGAGTTGTAATCATTATTAATTTTAGTTACTAAAACTGGTTGTAATTTTTTGGATAAAATATTGTGAATTCATAAAAAAATGTATCAGAACACAATCTGTTTTGTAATATTCGTTTATGTTTGATCAAGCATTATTTTAAGCCATCATGGACTGTTCGCTACTGATCCTATCTGGTAGAGAAAGAATATGATCGTACATTTTCATATGAATTTAAATGTGAATGATGTGGGTAGGAAACACTGAACTAATTTAAGAAGAGCATTTAAATCGTAAAACCTTTTATACGTCTCCGTAAATCCAATAAAATATAATTTATTAACTTCCAGAAGTTTCCATAGAGGATAATTCAAAAAGCTTTTCTAACATCGCCCTGTAAGGTTGACGTAGGTTTTCCCCCTTGGCAATGTATGGAGACTATTAACAAGTAAAATGTTTTAACTTTAGATGGTTGGCGTAGCTTTAAGTTAGCCATTTAGCTTTATTCAAAATAGGCAGGATACCCCAAGGAAAATGTGTTTATTATTTTGCGTGTTACATTATGTAGAGTGCCAAAACAATGTGCATTCAACAGTTGGTTGATAATATTGCCAAGATAACTTTTGCTTGTTAATCAAATAAAATTGCTTGTCATATATTCAGTCTAGAGAGATTTGAACATTCAAAAAAAGTATTGACTCTCAACGATAAATTTTTGCATTTACTTTGCTAAAAAACTAACTAACCATCACGCCGTTTCCCCGCAGGGGTAGAGAAAAAGGACGGACCGCCAAACAACACAATATTAACATACATTTCTTGCATCGTCTCACACATTCTCTTCTATTATTACTACTTCTGACATGGCCCGACTCAAGTATTTTAGCTTTAATTTTGAATAAAAATAATAGCGCTCAAGTGTAAAAAAAAAACAATAATAGAGTATTTTAATGTTTTTTTAATACAGATATTTAATATTTACTCTATTATAGTCATGCAATATATATACTTTTATCACAACTATAAAAATGTCTCCAACAATTATTAATTTTTTCTCAATTAAATTTTAGCTGCGATTTTTGTGCACGATTGCAAAATTTTATCTGAGAATCAGTGAATTAGTAAAAAAACTCTTTTTCTGTTACGTAACGACAGAAAGATCCTAAAAAGACTCTAGCCACTCGTCAAAAAACAACGGTAAAAAACGACGCGAGCGCCACGTTTGCCATAACGGCAGCTTGCACGTCCACGCGCCGGCACTTCTTTCTCACCCGGCTTCCGGATGAAATCTCTGGTCCGCCGCTTACTGCGTCTCTAAAAGAACGCGCGAGAAGCCATTTTGGCAGCCGCAAATTGTAGCGCCATATTATCATGCATGCTGGATTAACACCCACTGTGCGAGATTGCATTAGTATAACCAAAGAGCTCCGGTACATGGTGACTCTCTCGTAAATATAATTTAACTTCAGTGTACTGATGTCCAGGCCCGAGGCTTCCACTAGAATCCTTTTGCCGCCACGATCATGACTGTAAGCTGACTTTGTATTTCCTTTTTTGTATTGTAACTTATTCGAGTCCCCGTTATCAGAGAGAATAATCCCCCGTAACTTCCATTTGAGGTTAGGCTAGCTTTTGATTATTGTAGCATAAATTACCATGTCTGTACCTTCCCCTGAATAAACTCTGAGTCTGAAAATATTTAGTAAATTCGTTTGGCGTAGTATTAGAGTCCCCGACCCCAATTATAAGACTGCCTGTCGGCCTACGGCCCTGCAGAGGAGCTTCTTGACCTGCCGAAACTGAGCTAGTCGAAGGTCCAGAGCCGAGCTCCCTGTCGAGACACCACCCTCGGGGTAAGTCTAAACCAATGAACTGTCTCTCGTAACCGCTCTTTCCCAACCTTCCTCCTTTCCATCTCCTTCACACAACCTCCAGTCTTATATTTATTATAACATTTCTTAAATTGAGATATGAGATCGATAAAAAATGACGGACAAATATTTCCGGTAAGATTAGAGGATCTGAGTCCCAGTTGCGACCGTTTCATTTTTACTTTCTGTGTGTTTTTTTCTGTTTCATTTTTCTTTGAGATTTATTTAAATTATCTTCTCCAATGATTAAATATTACAATGAGGTTTTAAACTTCAATAAAATGAATAATCCTACATTTTTGCGAAACTTAAAAATATAACAACAGATTTTTTAAAGTAAAATGGGTACGTACATATTGCACATAGTTTATATGCTTATATAAATCTAACTGGAATCTAGAAGCAAATTGCAACTTTAAAAAAAATTGTCATATATATAAATAGTAACTCTCAAGGAAAATAGTGAACACAAAGAAAAGTCATTGCACTTCACTGGAAAGAGCTACCGAATATGAAAATGTTGTCATTGTCTGAACGAAGAGCTTGCATAATTAGCTAGTCTTTGCTTGTCAAATATCAAGAAATCAGAGCTCTGAATAATAAATTTGGTGAAATAATTTCGTCTTGAGATGAATATTATGTAAGTGAATTATTGAAATGTTAATTTTCACATTATCATTTCAGCGTTTTCAATGATCAAACAGCGTAATAATTATTGCGAGCAGTTATTATTTTGAAGTGTTAATATTACTTGGTAAACATATTTTGTGCTAGTAAGTTTTTTCACATAACAGGGAAATATTTTGTCTCTCGCCATAAAACTGGCATCTACCGATTTAAAAAAGTTGTTTTTAACTGAACCTTAAAGCAAAAATATATTTTTTAAGCAAAGATTGTCGAACAGCGAGCTCTAGCTCTCAAATAATTACAATAATGAGAGCCGTAAATTGGATTAAGGGTGTATTCTTAGAATATATTTTTCACTTATTTTTCAAAGGTTCCAATATGATACCTTTTTATTTTCGCTATTTAGGATATTTAAGTGTCCTTTTATTGTTTTGCACGTATTCGGAGGAACAAATTTAAAGAATAATAAGAGTGCTGAGTGGTTCAAATTTTATTTCAGCGCCTGATGGGAGTGGTGACGGGCCTTTCACGTGAACCAAATCGAAGCATTATTTTTATGACAGATCCCATCACTTGATAGATGACGGCTGAATTGTGTACAAATAATTTATTTATTTAAGTATTCAGAGTTCCTAAAAAATGTTCCTTTTATGACGTCTAAACAGACAGTTAATTGGAAAATGATTTAATAACTCAGCTTCTAGCTTGGAATGAATACACAATTACAGCTTAGCACGGAGCTTGACGATCTTCCGGGATGCTCCATTCGCACTTTGTGAATGTTTTCAACTCCTCTTATGATGCGTTTGCTTTAATAGCACCTTACCCCTAATTTTGTATAATATGAGTAACCGGAAGGTATATTTTTATGGCGTTTTTCCCCCGTTCATTTCCTCGATAGCGATAGCACAACCCAATTTGCGTAACATCAAGGATGTTTCATAAACCACTATTCGAATTCGGGTTTTTGCGAAACGTTTGCGACTTATAGGAGAACACGCGAGATTTAGAAATTAAATTTTGAATCCATACAGTACATTTACATTTACAGGGATCTTATAATCAGATTCACTTCCTGCGTTCATTACCAAATTACTCCTAGCTGAACTGCTCCGAACAAATGATGTTCGAACAACCAAAGAGTAGATAAACAAATACTTGCATTGTTTGCAGTGATAATGAAAGTGAACAGCGCAATATTTCCTTTGTCTTTATTACCCAATGGCCAAATGAGAGAATTAGTAGTAATACAACTGTATCGGGATTGGCTCATCCGGGTTTTCATAACATGCTTTTATAAATATCCCAAAACTAGAACCACTCACGTACACCTACAATATGTTGTATTCATTAAAGATGTTCTAAAATATAATTATTGTAAATAATCGATTTTGAAATATTCGGTTAACTAATTAGTTCATAATTAAAATTTATATTATTGTATCAATACGAGGCCATGTGTTGGTTTTATTGATAATCTTTAACGATTAGTTATATCATTGACTATTTAAAGATTTTATGAGCAAGCTTCGAAGAAGGATGTTAATTATAAATTTAGTGGCCGTAAAAATATTTTGTAATACAAAAAATAAATTTCTCACTGGTTTTCATTCAATTCCCACCACGGGGCCGCGCGTTATTCAGATTTATGTTTGATTGTTTTACTAAGTAGCTTTGGCCATATTTCTTAATATTCATTTTGTCTTTAGCAGCCTGCCCATTTGATGATCAGTCTTGTGATTTAGGTGGGCCTTGTTTTCAGGATTATAAATACGCATTTACTAATAGTTATACCTTTAGTAGCGTTTCACCTGAATAGTCTAATTACTAAAAATATTTTATTTTCAACGTAAAAGAAACAGGATTCATTCCTTTTTCTTTATTGATTTTAATATTTCAGAAAAAATATAGTTCGGGCATTCTATGTTTCATTCATATAGTACGACTAATTCTGTTGCAAATGAACTAAATATGTTGGTAGATCTACTTTTCATGCTTAGTTTATTAAATGGACATTTTGTGGAAAATGTATACCCTGAATAAAATAGAAAGGTTGTATCTCCTTTAGTTTCTCACTAGAGTCTAGACATTTGAAGAAAGCGCAAATGTTTTCAGCTCCACATTTTTTATCACAAAGTATGGATGGATCATCGAAATTTTCAAATAACTTTAAAAACTTCACCTAAAAATTAACGTAAGTATTACTTAACAGGCTGTTTAATCAACGAATACCAGACAAGTTTTACCTGTAAATTTTATCCGTGTACTCAGGAAAAGGTAAATGAAGATAGGTGTAGTTTGAAATTCAGTGAAAGCAATTTTGAATGTTTTGCTAAAAATTCCAGTACGTACTGAATGGAATTTAAACGATTGCACTTTGGGGATTGTTGTTTTGAAATTTTCCTGTTTTCCCGTATAGAATTTGTATATAATTCAGTCTTATTATTTCTTAGTTAGCAACCTGAAAAGTGTGTATTTTTGGGTATTGACCGTTAAGTAAGAAAAATACTACAAAAAAATAGTCTTTACTCGGTTGATTCGGAAATAAATGCTAGAAGAATACATTTTTGCGGCTTTATTTAAACTTAAATTTCAGACTTAGAAAATCGTAAATTCTGGAATTTTTAACGCTTTATTTGTATGTATATATATCTTATTCACGAAATACACCAAAGCCGAGAAATGATATATTGAACCCCACTGCAGAAAGCCAATAAATCCAAATGTCACCGAAGCAGCGATCGCAGATTTATATTTATTCAGTTCTGTGATATCCCGGAACGATTTTAGGAACCTACGTTAGTCATCATTGAGAAGTACCCGCGCCAGTACAAAAACCGATTTAGTATTCTAAGGATTCCTCGCGCCTTGCAGAATTCGCACGGCAGTCAGTAAATCAGGCCTAGATGTTCGGCATGCTAAGCTACTTTTGGCATTCCATATTAAAGATGTCATGTTTATACGGGCGTTCTTTATCCGCCTTACTTGAAGGATATGAACTCCGTAGAGTGTGGGGAGCACATAGTCGCAAATATCTTCAACGCATACATTATCATATATACATCAATAAGCCCAATGCGCTCGTTAACCATAATCGGACGGCAATTCGCATGCTCGATGCGCTGTGCGATAGCTCGTAAAAAATAGTACAGTCTTTATTTTTGCTACCGCATGACATGACAAGGCTTAGCGGATTTCTGTGCTTTCGCTTATATAACTGAGTTATGTTAAAATTTGTCGTGAAAACGCACCATAAGTACGACAAAAATAAAGTTTTTCACATTTTTGGGCTCCGCGGGAATGGATTTCGCAACCTTCTCGCTGGAAAACATCCTGTAGACTACAAAAGCTAAAAATGCACTTAACCTTACACGATTAGTTATCAACCAACTTTATAAAAACAGCACGTAGATTTCTTTTGCAACTTCTCATGATAGCAGGTACTTAAATATCTTCCTCGATCAAAGTGAATTTCTTTGCTTTTTGTTAAATTCTTGTATACTAGTCATATATATATATATATATTTTGTATTTACTAAGTTATCAGGTTTTATAATACTTACCATAATGATCTTTTCTAGGTGTTAATTTAACCTGACCTACGATAAAATATTTTACCCTCCAATCTGTTTTACAAGTGTTCAAAATAATCACACTAAACTGTTTGTGAATATTCTCCCCAGTCACACAAAGAACTGTGATATTTTCAGGGCTGTGCTGTAATTATTTAGGCATTGCTCCACTAACAGTGGGAAGTACGATATATATTATATGAGATCATAGGTATATTGTTAACCGTGTCATTCACCCGATTAATTAAATTCACGTCGTGTGCCGCCAATTGTTAAAGTTTATCGCTTTTAACCTACCTATATAATTACAATTTGCTACTTTTGACACACTTGAATTTTTTTGTTTGTTTATTTATTATAATATTTAAATAATTTTTTGTTTATTACATTTTGAGGTAAAGTGTTTATATTAGTTTTATATTAAAAAAAAATACTTATTGTCATTTAAATTAGTACTAAGTGAGTAATACTAGATGGAAATTTTCTGTTCGTTCCGTAATATTATATTTCTCAAATTTCGGCCTCTTGAATAACGTTCGTAGTTATCGTAGTTCGTATGGATAAATATACATTTTACGAAATGTTTTTTCTTCTGATTTATTAATCAAAATAGAGAAAAATAACAATTTTAGTATCCTGTCTTATTTTTTGACGTTACAATTGACTTCAATGGTCTACAGCTTTTGGTAGAAATTACCCTGTTAGCTGAAAATAATTACGTTGGCCTAGACAATTTGCGCAGCAAGGGGTATATAGGATGACGTTAGAGTTCACTGATCGAGAGATTTTAATGCTTCAAACACCTGCATTTTCAGCTTAGCTCATATATTAAAAAAAATAATATAGGGAAATTTGAACTGTCTCGGATTTTTACTAATCTTTCAAAAAATATGCCAAAGAGAGAAATATTAAAAAAATGGCTTATTTTTAAATATTATTATGGTCATCCTTTGTCTTTCAATTAAATCTTCTCAGAGACCAATAAAATCCTTAAACTAAGTAGGTATAAAACCGTATCCGAAGTGCATCGATAAATTCAAGGCTAACGTGAAAAAAACAAATCCTTATTCAAAATAAGCCATTGAAGATATTGCTTGAATTCCAATGACTTCATACCATCTATTTCTTCGTTTTTTTTCCCGACGCTTCATGATATTGTAAAGCGGGCTTTAGATAGTAAAGGTCAAGAAGACTCATACACTCAATAAATTCGATTAAATCGTATTCGTTTCTTAATGCACACTAATAATGTTCTTGTTATCACCGAATCTGTCAAAATACTCGTACTTCGTCATAAACCTTGAATTTAATGCTTCAGTAATGGAAATTTTGAAACGTTCAAATTAAGTTCCTTAAATAATGTTTTAAGAGCCGGTATGTACTCATATTTTAAAATATCCTTAATAACTTTGACATACATGTATGCATTTACCAATTTATATTACTTATAAATTAAGCGTCACTTCGAATTTTTGCCTCCTTTTCTATGGTGTTACAAAAATATTATTAAAACAATATATTAATAGTTGCAATAATCTTAAGTAACAACTGAATTTTAATTATCTCACAATAGTACAGGTTTTTGCTTGAAATGGTTAGAACTCTTACAATAGCATCATGCTCGGATCACCCTTTTCAAGGTTCAGACAAATGGAAAGGAACATATTTTTTTTGTAAATTAATAATGCATTAAAAACCATTAAAGTTATGTAAAATGTTTCACTTACCATATGCCATAAGAGCTCCATCCTTCCCATCTTGAAGATGGGGTATGTAAATCAACCCTTAGCTCCTGCCTTAATTTTTTTTAATCACTTTGAAAAGAATTAGAAAATTCTCAAAAAAAAACTTTGAAAATATTTAAATGTCCTTAACCAATATCACAGTTTTTGCGAAGACCCCATGCGAGCGGGTGATTTTATAAATTCTCCGGTGAAATTTTGTCAGGTCGTATTGTAAACGGCGCAAGGTGAAAATTTCATAATTGAATGAATCGGTACGAGAGGATACGCGGCCCTCAGCGGGCGATGATTCGGCCTCACTGACTATCGGCCATTCGAAGATGCGCTTATATTACCTCTTCCATATTACAAAAATACCAAATCACACATCCGAGTTGAAGAGCTAACTCAGATGGATTTCGCGACAGATGTCGTAAACCTTTTCGGTAACGTACGAAATTGGTTTGCGGTCGCGGGACAGATTGGGTGATTGGATATCAACCTTTTCTTGGAAAGGAGATCGATCTTGATAAAGCGCAGGCGATGACAATATATGTGTTGCCAAAACGAAGTAATCAATCTCTTCTCTTTTATTTGGGGGTTCTGTTTAAGATATTGTATTGCATTTTATTATTTGTAGCCAATTTCGTTGTTTTGTATTTATATTTTTTTTGTAACATTCAACGAAATTTTGCAAAGAAATATTGTTTAAATTTAATAACGTTAATATAAATTTCTGAAAATATTTTGGTTTTTATTATTTTGAAAGGCGTTCAAAGCCATTTTAAAACTGTGCTTTGGTAGCATTGAAATGAATTATTTATGTGATTATATTTACTCGTACCCAATTTAATATTGCCTAAAATTATTTATTGTTTTCATTCGTTTATTAATTTCCAATTATTCAACGAATGATCCTAATATGATATTAATTAATAAATTAAGGAACACTGTTAATTCTCCACTTCTCAATATGTTCGTAAGAATTAAATAATATAACACATTTAAAAAAGTCAACAAAATTATCAAAATTCACGTAATCAATTATCACAATTATTGTCTCAGTAAATCGGTTTCACCGGGAATAAATCATTCTGGGCACCATGAAAACTGAAATTAGGTGGAGCCAAAGAGAATCATACAAATAAGTTGTCTCAACGTTTGAAAATGAATTTGAACGCCGATGCAGCTGTCATAATATTAACAACTAAAACACTTGCAAAACATAATAACATAATAACAATATTAAATTTAATTTCAAATAAATTTTCTTCTACGAATTTTCGAGAAATATTAAATACAAAAACAATTAATCTGTTAATAAACTAGTAAGAATAACGTGTTTACATCACTTTTTTAATATATAAATAATAACATGTTTGAAAGCTAAGCTTTCTTCGTCAGGATAAACAGTATACTAAAAATAATGACAAGTAGAGACAAAAATTAAAATACGAAAATAATAATGTAAGAATGTATAAATTACAAACAAAAATTAACAATAAGTGATGAAAGTAATTATATAGAAATGTTAAAAAAATATTGAAAAATATGTTTACCATAAAATATTAAATAAAAAAATTATATTAGAAATTTTAAAAAGAAATGATTTTTACTATTAATATAAATAAAATCAATTAATAGCGATGAGTAAAAAACAAAATTATAGTAGTTAATATTAATTAAATTTATATTAATAATTTTCGAAATATAGTTATTAATGTGAAAATAACTTTAGGAGATAGCTATTAAATTTGTTTTTTGATTATTATAAATATTTAATTGACCATTAACACTCTTTCTAATTTCTAAAATTTCAACTTTATCTAGTGGTAAACCAGTTGGATTCATTCGTATGTTAAAACTTGAAACCTTTATTTAGGTCAAAATAATGAATTACTTCCAAAATATGGTTGGTAAATTCAGAATAATTATTATTAATAAATAACACCTTAGGTGCTCTTTATCTCTAGTATTAAAATATGCTGGTTGGATAGTTTTTGTGATGTTTTTTATTAATAAATTTGAAGTGTTAGTATTTATATTAGAAATAATGCATATTCCACAAATTTATAAAACATCTAACGAACTAATTAATACAAAAATTATTAAGGAATTATTTCACGATAGTTGGCTTTATTTACAAGTTGTGCCGAGACACTTTCATCTTGTGTCACTGTGTCCCATATTTCACTCGTAAATATGGGACATTCCAAATATACGTCTTTCGCTATTTGAAAACATAAACAACGTACGTCTTATTCATTAGTACGTAAATACACAATGAGAACCTGAATGTAAAAGCTGAATATGCCATAGATGTTATTTATACGGAGAGACTCTGAAGGCATCTCGAAACGTTTAAAAACCGGGACAAGTATTTGTAGTAGAATCTGCAGTCAAGTCGTTCGCTTTGTATGATTTGATTTTCTTGCACTATGCTTATAATTATTTTTGTGGGAATAATTTTTTTTTCCTTGTTAAATATTGGGGATTTGGAGTCTTAAAGGAATTTGTAATTTTTGAGCAGGTCATGCAGTTTCGTGTAATTTTTGAATATTTACAAATAGATTCTTGTTAATTTAGAAATAGGTACCCAGTTAAATGATAATTTGTAAAAAAAAATAGTTTTTTTGATAAACAAAAAATTGCAATCGTCCAATGAGATAAATCAAGTAAGCAATGATATCGTCACCGGTAAGTAATAATTTTATATAAACGTCTCTTTTAAAATATTTCTTCAAAAATGCATATTGATTTTCAGTATTAAAATGATTTCACGAAACGTTTGTTACGGGCCACTGAAGCTGGTGATTTTTAAATTCAAACGTGTACCGGCGAATCGGCCCATCTCTCTCTCACGCTCCACCTCTAGGAAAACATAAGCAGATTAAGTCACCTACAATCTCGCGTCCCCCTCGCACGCGCTTTATTACAGCACTCACGCAATAATTACGTAGATATGGAATTGCGGCCACCTCTACCTACTCTAGGAAAGGTTTCTTCAATAATGTCAACTCTTTTGTTCGTTTTCTCAATAATAAATGATCATTTAATTTTTCACACACATTTTCCGACAAATCTTCATAAAATATTTCCTATGCCCCTTTCAATGATCATAAAATGTTAAATTATTAAGTAGTGCATTGTTTTGTCAAGATTTATCAATATCCTCGATCAAATGCGTGGGTTGATAAGTTTAGGAGTAAATGATTTCAACGCGGAAAAAGATCCATCACGAAACCCAGCAGTTCGGAAAATAATTTATATCACTTTCATCTTCTTTCACAACATACTACGTTAAGTATAACTTATTGCTCTTTATTTTATTATTAGTTACTATTTAAAAAAAAAACTCTATATTGATAAACCTATCTTAACATTAGAAAGGATTTGGTATGCTCAATAGTATTTGCAAACTATTTATACGATCACCGGTATTTTATGAATGCGACAATGAAGTTAATCTGTTACCTTCAAAATATTAGAACACCAAATAAAATAATAGAATCAAAGAGCCATTCTTAGATAGATGTTAAATGGTTAGGTACCAAAAATTACAACAAATTTACATTGGTCACCGGTGACCGGAATCTTGCAGGCACCAACAAACATCTCTATTTAAACCAAAACGCGACCATAAGTCTTACAATAGTAATACGTTTTCATGGGTAATGTTACAATTTTTCTTTGAAAATATGATAATTAGACAATTACTCATTTTTAGTACCAATCACTTATTGCGGGTGAATATTTTTCTGCTGGAATTTGATTTATGGTGGGGATAAAGACAAAAATTGTGGTTATTAAATAAATATTATTTTTAATTAAATAAATAACTTCATTTTAAAAACTTTATTTATTTATGTTTCTACATTATCATAGATATACAAAGATAACGCATACAAATAAATAAAATAACGTGGCTTAAACACAAAAATTTCTCTCATTTAAATTATAACGTCTAACCACAAGTGATTATAATAGAATAAACCCCCTGTAGTCTCCCCCCCCTCCGCCCCCATATGTTGTGTATGTAAACCGTAGATTAATATTAATTTGTATCAGTCTGAAGATGGCTTTAACAAGCTGAAACCGGCAACGGTAAAATAAAATAAAAGTGGAAATAAATTTTATATGTGTTTTGTTATATTATTATAATGGAATTCCACCATGTAATTGTCAGTTTCAAAAATAGAAATATCACAAAGTGATTGCATTCTTCGATAAATAAATATTAATTGTTGCACGATCTACGATAATGTTTGTAGTTCGTGTTATTTTTATAAGTTTAGCCTTTTCCACAAATCAGTAAGTAAAAATAATGCGGGAGGATTTTACGTAGATCACCGAGGGTTACAATGTAGGTGCCTACTTATATTTAGTTGCTTATCCTTTCACTGTCTCCCTCGAACCCTTGTTGCATTTTCATAGAACTGAACCAGGTAATTAGCTTCAAACAAAGTAAAAAGGCTTCTTATATTTTATTTAGTTTCACCATGTCAATAAATACTCATATGAATTACATTTTTATTTATAAGGCAGTTAGTCATATCAAAGTTCAAAACTTTTCCGTATTACATTGATTGAAAATAGTACGGCAATACTAGGTATATCCCCAAAACACTTTCTTAGTGTGAAAACATAGAATTTTTTTTTTCCTATTCCTATATGGGATATCGCCCGAAAGATGGAAGATAGATTACTTACACGAGTGTAGTTGCGGATACAAGGGTTAATGTAAATAATAATATAACGGTAAAATCTGATGTTTGTTTATATTATACTCGTGGCGAAGGCTTTAGGCTATGGTTGTAAATCACAAACCGTTTGTTTTACGTGCTTATTTCGAAGCAACCATTATATGACGTACATGTTTTTTATTGAAAAAAAATCATTTCTTTATGGAATTGTACAGCAAAAAATAGAATTCGTAATCAAACGGAGCGAGAAACATGCACCGATCTATAAATACATATATAATTGGGAGTGTCGTCACAATTGTTTAATTAGTACATGCTGTTTTTGGTTTAAAAAAATCGTCAATATCGAATTTCAGTAACCGACAAAATATTTGTTTATAAAACGTATAAAACTGAATAGCTACGGTTCTTGTGGAAAATTAAGGAGCAATATTATATTTTCTCTCTTATTGTTAGTATAATATGAATGTTTAGAAAGATGATTCATAATAATACCCATAAGGAAACCTTTAAATGGTCAAATTTATATGACATGTTCATTATGCTTAATTTTTTTTATGAAAACTGTTGATCTTCAAAATAAACAAAAAATAAATATGAATAATAATAATGCACGCATAATTTAAAAGAAGAAAAACGCCAGAATTTCTAAGGAAAATATTTAAATTTTAAGCGCAGAACAGTTAAAATATCGAATATAATGGTGTGGAAAGGTCATCAAGATGTAACAATTGAAATTAAATGTTTGTATAAATAATCGAACACAATAAGGAAATGTTACTACTTATAGGTCACATGGAACCGAAGAGATTGCGGCAAGTGCAAATAAAAGATTTTAAAATCGATTTTCTGCATACGAGAATACTAAATTAACTAATTTATTAAGTTGGGTGGTAACAGAACTAATTAAGCACTAGTATTAAATAGAAATACAGATCTCTTTGGCTCGGTATAAACCCCTTTATATTTGTTTGAAAATCAAATCTAGAGCCATAATGAGTTTTTATCATTTGATCGGTCCCCGTTAACGGCCGATTCTCGGTCTGTTTCAGATTTTGATCGCATTTATGATCAGCCGTAAAGCATTACAATATTTCTTTTAAGGTGGATGGCTGATCACAATTTGATCAAACGTTGAAACAGGGCCAAGGAACAGCGTTTAACGGGGACCGTGAAAATATTAAAGAATCGTTAATAAAATGTGAACGATGTTGAAAAAACCCAACTTTAAAGATAATATTATAACCAGACCATTCTTCTTCTTTTATTAAATATTTATGGAAATAGTTTCATTGAAAGTCCAAAAATCAGTACGAATAATAATGATTTTAATAAATTAATAAAAATACTTTGTAAACACCTCTATATTATTATTAAATATCAATATGTTAAGAAATCGAAGCTTTCCTCATCAGGACTTAAAGAACACTGTCCTCGTGAGGAAACCTTCGCTTTCGAAACATGTTGATGTTTATATATTAAAATAGTGGTATTTACAAAGTATTTTTATTAATTTATTAATAATGACGTCATAAAGTGAATACCAATCTTTTGAAGAAAACATAATGATTTTCTTCATTTATTTATTGTTTTGGAAGATTTACAACATTATCATATTTATAAAATTCATATAGGGAGGGGTATATGTTTTAATAATCCAGTTAAAAATTTTCACAGGATGCATAGTTTTTGGTTTGATTATCCGTTATCATTTGGTAGAAATGCTAATTTTAAAAAAATAAAGAAAATAGAACATAAAGCGTAACGTAACATACAGAAAGAGAAAAAAAAATATTGAAAAAAGCATATTATAAAATTTCTAACAACACTATGACGTATACAACATAATTTAAGATTTAGAAAGATAAGAAAAAATACAGCAAAAATGATTCAAATTGGTTATTGCTAGTCGGTTGCTTACACATCTGTTTTAACTGTATGGTAACTATATCATATTTTAAACGGTTTCTCCAAAATCGCGACATCAGGTTTTGCAAGATGCGGTTGGGAATTTCAACAATAATTTTATCTTGTTTCGTGTGTTGAACATTTGCTTGTTATCAAGTCACCATCTCATTACTCATACGGTTAACAGTTCTACATTCCAAGCTGGAATCGAAGACCTACGTGGTAGAGTGGCAAGCTTCTTTCATTCATTTGTCGCGGGTTCAAAACCCGGCCGAGAAAATTTAAGTAATTTATATGGAATATTTTACATAAAATTTATTTTAAATTAAATAGGTATAGCATATTTCCACCAAGAGTGATATATACTCTCCATATCGCCAGGTGAAAGACCACCATTCAATATCTAAACGCTGAACCATTTCATACAAGCCAAACGCTAAAAACTCTAACACATAAATACTTAAAAGTACTTGTAACTCATAAGTTTTTTTTTAATGACAAAAGTTCCTAGAGTGTAAGGTTTTTAAAGTTAGTTTTGTAATTCCTTCACTGGTTTTCAAAGTGTACATAATTCTAGACACTGTTAACTGATAGGAAAGTTAGGAGAGAACCACGATAGGCACCTGCTGTGAAGGAGGGGATGCTGAGAGGAGGGCCATGGGCAAATGAGAGTCAGAGATAAGGATATCGGTGCGACTTACCCGGTGATAGTGTTTTGAGTGGGTTCCGGCGTCGTCTGGATAATAGCTTAGGTTTCGGTACAGCATGAGGTTTCCTGAGGTTCTCTCTCAGAGTCATATGGGTCGACCGCGGTCTTATAATTGAAGGAGAGGCATTCTATTCTACTTTAAATGAAGAGATGGCGTACTTTCAGTTCAGAGTTCATTGTGACGAGAACATAGACATACAGGTTATGTACCGTTGTACGCCAGGTAGTTGGCACCTCTTCTGTTCTAGAGTTAGACTACTTCTCTCTCTCTCTGATAGAATTCTAGACCGGGCTAATTAATTATGATAAACACACAAGTACAACACATAAAAGAGGAAAGGTTTGGACAGATTAATTCAGGATGTTGGTACAGTGACGCCATGGCCGGGGTTGCCTGCGTGGGCAGCGTACAAGGGCACAGGCGTTGGATATCTCCACACTGAGTTTAATAGCTAATAACAGATCACCATCTTAGGTAAGGGGAAATGGGAACGATCTGCTAGGGGCTTCAAGCCCTCATGCAATTGATGTTTCCAATGGCGGACTCGAATGATGTTATAAATGAACCGAGTCGCGGGCTCCATGGAGCACGCAGGTGGTAGCTTGAAGGTCGGACTGGAAGTGGCTGGCGCTCGGGAGTCGCTTCGCGCTACCCTGTTCTATGTGGTCAGTAATGATCTGTGTTAGCCCTCATTGGTTGATTAACCATGCTAGAAGGTGAGAAGTCACCGGATTGGATGTCGAGCTCGCGGGCCGTTGTGATTAGCTGCCGGGCTCTTTCCTGTCACAAGAAGCTAGAAACACTCTAGGATCTTCCAATTGTTAGGTAACAACACTTTAGTATATATATATACTCGTATATCATTAGAAATTTTCATAACTACCCAGAATTTACAGATACATTTTTGTTGTATTGCTTTCGTTAGTAACCTACAAAGTGAGGTTTAGCGCCTAATCTGGATGCTCGTCCTTAAGTTCAACACTCCCATTTGGACTGTCTGCGTTGTTATGAAACTTTTTAACTAAAAAACGTATAAAATGATTTCTTGAATTTGTAGGGCTACAAGTGATTTTTTAAATATACTTTTTGGTAATTCATTGCATTATTAAAATACATATAATTTTATTTGCGTTTAGTGAAACCGATTCCATTGTAGGAAATCGCTTTCCAAAGAACAACGATCTGTGGATCCAAGTGGATTTCTGGAGAAAAAAGTAGGAGGATATCGTATCGTGGATTAGTAAAGAAGAATGCGTAATAGTTGGTCTTCTACGTAAGGTGGAAGGAGGTCAGAGGGATATCAGAGGGTGGTCTGCGAGCCAGTTTAAGGTCTCAAGAGTCGCCCTGTGGACCTCATCAATCCCGCCGGGGAATGAGTGGAGCGGGACCATTACGTTGACCACAATGATCAACGGTTTATACCGCACTGCATTCATACACATCGCCGACTCTTTAATGTCCCGCCTACGCATCATGGGGGCACAACAGCTGTTGAAGTAATAGTTGGAAAAGCAGGGGCTTTAGCGAGTATATTATTATTTTATATAATACATTTTTGCAAAACGTTTTACAAAATAATTCATTTTTGGACATTTTTGGGCATTGTACACGTTACCAGAAAAATACTGGTTGCCTGGTAAGTAGTGAATAACTTTTTAACTGTGAATAGTGGAGCCCAAGACCGTTGCGTTCCGAAAATGGAATATCATGTTCAGTAAGTTTGAGTCATTTCCACTTTTAGAAATGTTCTACAATTGACACCCTTGGTCATTCTCTTCGGTGCCATGGCCACGAATAAAAAAAAGAAAAGTATGTTTAATATTATTTTTCAATAGAAATGCTATCAGAAATGCATTGCTACTATCGAGTTACCGCTGGAGTTTTTTCTTGTTGAAAAATCTTAATCTTTGAATTTGTGTTATGATAAATTATTTTCCACTGAGTTTGAACTCTTGTGGTGTAATTTTTTTTTGACGCATGGCTGTCCAATTGGCTTGAAAGTTGCCCGTTTAATAGAGATTTGAAAAACATAGTGCTATTATCACAGAATTATTTTTTATTCACGATCAGCTAAAAAAAACAACAGGGAAGTAAATATTTAGTATCTAGCTAGTACGTTTGAAAATATTGTTCGCTGCTTGAAATGGCTTTAGATGTATTTACTGACCAGATTCAGTCTTCTACCTTCTATCTTCCCCTTTCCACCACTTCCCCCCCCCATTCCCTCCGGTCTCGCAATATACCCAAACACCTTTATTATTTATTTTATTATTTCATATATAAAAAAGATATTCTCCTATGTACACCGCATGTTTATGCTTTAATGTATTACTTTTAGGTGAAAGCATTTTAGGCGTATAAATAAATAAATAGAGACAATGCCATGGTGTCACTGGTACTCACAAAAAATAAAACTATACGTGAAACCCTTGATTTACCTTCTAGGGAGATTCAACAAGTTCATAGAACTCAACATAAAAATTGCTTGGGAAGTAATTTTTAATTAATTTCTTAAAATAATCTTTTTCGGGATCAAACGCATTTCATTCAACGATCTTCCAGTGTCATTATGTCAATTTTAAGTGAAATTTCTCCAACTCAACTCTTGGAAATAGACAACTTTTTGGCATATAAACTCTTCATGTAACTGAAATCTCATCCCAGTAATGTTGTCAATTAAGGGGGCAGATAAAATTAAAGGTATAATATTCCATAATTTTAAGTCCCAAAATTTTTCTTTTACAAATTCTTTCAGTTACATCAATTAATTGGTGGAAAATTATATTTCAGCAAATCAATAACCCTATATATATATAATACAAATAGACACTTACAATATTCGTCTCAATTTTAATGAAGGATTAATGGTTCTTAAGAATAAAAACAAATATGGACAAAGAACTTTAGATCACATGATTCCTAGTTGTATGAATATGTTACAGGCTGAAATAAATAACTGTATTAAAATTAGATAATTAATAAACACATTGAAAACTTGTTTAGCTGAAAGAAGCTATTTGCATTAGAAATAAGGAAATATAATTTTATTTATGATTTATTGCTTTAGTTTATGTTTTTTTTTTATATATATTTTTGTAGAAATATTTATGTTTTAAGTTTGTTATATATGTTTTTATTTTATATATATATACCCATTTTTTAACCTTGTCTGTAAATTTTATGTTTTAAATAACAAACTCTCGTTAGACAATCAGAAAAAAGCAGTTTATCGGGACTTTTTGGATTGTATTTTTTTTTCTTTTGTAAAAGTTAAATAAAAAATATATTTAAAAAAAGAGGTCTCTTCTGTTAAATTCGGGGCATGGGAAACCAATTGGATATCAATAGAATAGGTTTGGAGGACTGTTTGTGTCGATGAATGAGCCGGTGCATTGCCAGGATGGAAGAGATTTTTTTTCGTTGTGGTTGGTCTTAGGGTTGTTTTTTATAAAATTGTCTGAATGGTCAAAATAATAATATTTGATGCTTGTTTTTACTTTTACATAAAATCTCAAGCCGTATCTTTGCCGGCCAAAGAACCAGTCTTTAATTACTTGGGTGACCTATCTCCTCCCTTTTTCTACCGTTTAGATTACTCTTTAAATTTTGTTTGGTAATGGTGAATTCTAGTATCAGAGCTCACAAATCGTTACAAAAACTTTTTCTAGTCTATGGTGGCTAAACACGCATTTGGAAATTTATGTGGTTAGGGTTTTTTTCAAAATCAACATTTGCAGCACCCATTTCGATTAAGCTTTTTACACGCCCAAAAGATGTTCACCTAAAATCAAATATGCATACCGTGTCAATATGGATTAAAAGAAACTAATAAAAGTTGCCATTAGAAAATAAAATTACTTTTAACTCTACAGAGCATCGCCATTACGGCAGTTGTAAGAAATTATTGAACTCCCTAAGTATGTATGTTCAGATTTTCACGGTGTCTAAAAAGAAAAATTAGGTTGCCAATTTTTTTTCGATTGTAGGCTTAAAGTTTCTAATCTATTTTATCTATTTCTATCTATCTGTGAACAGTTACAGTTTATTAAGTTCTTAGAGCGGAGTAAAGGGTGGAAACAAGGAAGGATTCGGGTGGAAAGAGAGTGGGGGGGTAAAGTCACCAGGGTCGTAAGGGAAGCAACTCACCGACATTTTATTATACCATTTATCCCCTGAAACAGCATGAGAATGTCAGATTTCCGAAAAAAATCAAACGGCTCTCTAGAATCACCTACCAAAGTTAATGAACTTCGTTACAATACACCATAACTATAAAGCAGAAAACGTGTTTGTATGAAGCTGTTACAACCCTCGAATATGTCAGGATTTTTTTAGTAAACACCACTGTATTTATTCAGTTTATACGTAATTTCCATCATGATTAATGAGATATTATTTACTGTATTGTGTTTAGTTCGTAGAACTAAAATACATATGTATATATTAATAAAGTGGTAATTATAAAGTCATTTTTTATTCATTTAATAATGAAAGCCAAAAAGTGAATACCAATCTTTCGAAGAAATTATACAAAATGTATTTTTTTTAAATTTAAAGAAACTCAAATTAAATATTATTAAATTAATTAAAATTTTACCGCAAATAATTTTTGTTGTGTAAAAACCTAAAAAATAAGTATTGTTCTGCGAATTAAACAAAATCAAAATAAACACATTAATAGGGCTGATATAGCCACCCTTGTGATTTTATACAGACGACTTAAAAGAAACGGCTGCGCTGTTTCATTCAAAATTAATTTTTGAATTTGAGGCTAAAATACCAAATAAACACCCAAACGGCATAATCTTTTTTTTTTAAATAAGGCATTGTAAATATCTAGTACGAATTAGAGAAATATTTTTTTTTGTTTTAAATTATGAAAAATGGGCCATTAAAGAAATTAATTCTCATGATTTTAGTGTCAGCATTGAAAAATATTTAGGGGTTTATGGTATTTTTTTTGATTTTCATTCTTGCATGTAAATATAATTACGTGAAAAGTTTTTTCGGTTTGACATTTTAAACTGTGTACCCCAAAATTGGGTTTCAACGTAATTTGGTATTTTTTAGTTTTAAAAGTATATAACTTTTTATAAAAAAAGATCATTCGGTTTAGGTGAGTATCAAAATCAAATCATAATTAAATTTTATATGAAACAGGCCGCGCAGCGTTTCTCTTAAACACAAATATCGGAAAATAGTTGAAAGTTTGTGATGTAATGTGGCTCCGAAGTACGTTCATATCTCCACGAAAAGTTCATCTACGACAGCCATCGCCACTGTGAAGAGTACAAAAGATATGGCTGAAGGAAGAAACAAAGGAGCGCTGTCGGAAACGTGACACATTACTTCGCTACATCAAGGTTATCCTCTCAGAATTAACATATAAACATTACAAATGAGAATTTGACACCCGGGAACATATATTATAAACGGAAATTTAAAAAATGAAATCCCAACAAAATAAACTGAAAAGTATTGATTTAAAAAAAAAACGTGATTTTGTCTAATACAACATTTTAATTGGAAGAAAATAAATTATACATAAAAAGCTTCAATGCAAAACATCTAGCGATATAACATACAAACAAATATAATCATTATCGGTTAATACCTTAAACGATAAACACTGAAATAAATAGTCCACCAGTATTCAGTACAGAAACCAAAATACAAAATAATGAAATTAGAAATAAAATTAAAATATTGATTTCTCTATAACGAAAAATGACAGGTAACTCAATCGTTTGATAGAATAGATATCAATTAGGTAGAAGTGTCATGTTCATTTCATATTTTGAAATTATAAGTTACACAAGATCCATCTAACTAAATAACGTCGTCATCCTAATAAATAATTCCAATGCCATATTTTCCTCGGAATAGGTCAATAAAAATGTCAGAGTTTGGAACCCGAGAGCCCCAGCTCTGTATGGACAGCCAAAAATCCACCAAGAAAATATTCCCATAAGACCCATTGTTCTTTTGTGAAATGCTCCTACAGAAAACTTAAACTTACTTCAAAAAATAAATTAGTTTTTCACCACGTTACCGCGATAAAAATTCGATGTAACTAGTTAATAATATTAGTATTTCGTAGAACTATCAATTTATTTCTTTAGACGTCGAAAACCAATGTAGCAATATCCCAAGAATGCCTTATAAGCACTGAAAACATATTTGAAAAATGTAATATCATTCCGGTAATAAGGAAAGAGTTATTCCAACTCATAAAAATGTATGTACAAATAAGTTATTTTCTTTACAATTATACATATTATCAACAAAAGGATGGTCTTCGTGGGAGATATTTAAGGATTATGTAGAAAACAAAGTACTTCAATCTCCCTTAGCTAAATACATACTGCATTATGTCAGATTTGCAGACGATATCCTTATATGTTGGAAAGGCACCATCCGACAGATAGATGATGAAATAATATAAAAGTGTAGCATTTCAGTTCCGTATTGGCAGAGAAGACATCGATAGATAATCCTTAGCGATTATAGTGAGCTATCCACTAGGCAATAAAGATCTCCTGCAATATCGCGTGTAATCTAGAATACAGAGTATACTCACTTTCACGAATTTAATGTTGGAAATAGAAACAAGCAAGCAATTCACTTTTATTGAGCTCATCAGTGAGCCATTAGTACTTATTATACAGCAATATCTGACTATAAATAAACGAATTAAAAATTACTGTATTCTCCACTTTATTAATATACACATATCAACATGTTTCGAAAGCGATGCTTTCTTCAGCAGGAATATATATAATATAAATGATTATATAACATATGAAACCAAATAAAAAATAAAACAATATATTATATACCATAAATACAAAATATATAAAATACATGACTCCACACCAAGTGAATACCAATCATTTGAAGAAATTAAAATATCTAACTAATTAAATAGAGTTTTCTTTTATTATTCTCGCTGACAGGAAACATAAAATTATTATTAAAATTAGTTTTCTCAAAAACTAAAAGTACCAAACTACGGTTGGTATGAAAATCTTTAGTCAACTATGTATCTCATTTTATACGGAGCAATAACTCTAATCCAACAGCCGGAACGTGGGAATATATGGACCAATTCTTACATTTTAATGGGGAGTCGGACTCGGCTCTAGAAAATCACGTAGGGGCAATGAGAATCCCCAAAGTATGACTCAAATGGTATTATGTAAGATACTGTAACTGCGCGCTAAATAAATATTCCTCGAAGAAGGTGGGTAAAATAAAAGAGGACACCATTTAGCTAAATTAGAAAAATACGCAATCAAGTAAATTAACAAAAAGCTTTTCGGGAAATTGGGTAGTTGATGATTTGATTTCCTCGGGGAAAAATTACATATTACCCTTAATTTTCTCTAACGCAGGGGTTCCCGTTACATTTTTGAACTGCTTGACGAACCAAAGGTACTTGAAGAAACAGCCATAATAAATTACATTAATTAATTGAATGTTTGGGTATAAATATAGACACATGTGTACACAAAATACGAAATATTTTACTAATCTGTCATAAAATTCATATTTCTTAACATTATTATCTAACCCACTTATATAAAAAAAAACTATTTAACAGTGACACGCATGACTATTATAACTAATAGAATCTATAAATTAATAGAATCATGACATATCATGTGCCATGATTGTATTAATTTATTTATAATAGGTTTTTACAGATGAACGTGAAAACATTCCATTTATAAAATATCAGTTATTATGCATAAATTACATAGAGTTATAAATACTCACATGAAGGCTACATAAAACTACAAAAACTCACTCGACGACACATAATACAATACAAATACAAACAAAATACACAAGACAAACAAAGAGAGACACAAGTTATCCATTAAATAATTAACCCAATCTTTGTTACATATGTTTGAGTAATAGCGGGACATTTTTCTGAAACTGTACAAATTATCGACAAAAATGTCTACATTAGCACACTCTATCTTGTTATATAGTCGACACATTTGAGACGGAGGACTAAAGCAGGCAATAATATTTCTGAATGTATTCAGGTGGAATGTACTACGGCGTCTTAAGGGTCCAGTGTAAAACCGCGTATTCACCGGCGTTAGGATTTTTAGGCCTCAAACTCAAACCCACGGACCACCACGATCCGGCAGCAGGATTGGGGAAATGCGGATAATGTAGACCACGCCGGATTAAAAAAAATGTTTAGCGTATTGATGCAATACGAAACAAAAGACATTTGCTCTATATTTTTTTCGTTTATTCGCTGTATAACAATAAATTAATAGAAGCTTGACAGACTTAACTTAGCAGTTGGAAAAGGGAGGATTTTTTTGCCGCTTACTGCAAAGTAAAGAAAGTCGATCTGTTGGTATAGGTTAGGGTAAATGGTGAGAATATTTTTTTTTTTAATTTGTATATAATATATTAATAATTGACAGTACCCATACAAAGTGCTTCCCCTTCTCAATATTTTTTTTGTTACTATTTACGTATTTATTTCTTCACAGCATAATCTTTTATTTTTGCTTCGGAAATATTATAGAAATTGGTAACGTGGACCACCTGCTCAGAAATACTTGTAAGCGCAGTTTTTGACATATGGAATTATTTTCATGGTTTTTGAATCGAGGAATCCGATTTTCGATTGTCCACTTGTGGATTCAAGATGGTTGAAATGAATTAGATGCTTTTTTATATGGCTGTTCTTTCAATAGCTTTGGTTTTTATTAATGGTTAAGGAATCCGACTATCACATTTAACTTAGGAACCAAGATGGCGGATGTGAATTAGATCCCGTTTATTAAACGGGAATAAGAATTATTTGTCTTTTGATAATTTTTGGGATTTCGAAACGCCCTTCAATATTGTATTCTAAACAGCAGTAAAAATATAACATAGGTAGATAACGATGATTTACAACCCACTCCAGACGCAGACAATAAGCTTGAATACAATTCACCAGTAGTTCAGTCAATGAAGGCAATAAGAAAAACTGAAATTTTGCAGGTGAATAATACCTATAACAGGGAGTATTTTCACAAAAGTCTCCTATCTTCCCCTTGCCCCTCCCACAAGCAAAGTAGACCAAATCTGCTATATTAAGTAAATGAAACACGTTGTTATAATTATTATAATTATTAAATATTGTGTTTCATTTATTTAATACAATGTCGAACCACAAAGTGATTGCTTCTTATGAAAATATGCTACAATATAATTTGAAATCAAATATACAGCGGTTCTAAATTATGCAAAATTTTTGTAAGTTCTCATTCTTCGCTATTTTTTAGCGTTTTGGTGAATTTTAACAGTGAAGGAGTAATTTTTCGGTAAAAGTTAATCTATACTTTTTAAAGTAGGCTAAAGATGGTACAATTTGAAAACAAATCTGTCTCCAAGGACCTAATATCGTCGGAAATACAGCTGTTCTAAATGAAGAAAAACATTCTTTGTTATCATTCTTCGCATTTGATTTCAGTGTACCTCCAAACACTTTAATTCCGATTTTGAACCAAATCGGTAGAGAACTCAAAAATTCAAAATTACCATCGAAATTACTCAGGTTGACATTAAATTTGACATCAGCACCCCCCCATGACATGACTTACGCCGCTTTCTAACCAAATCGGTGTGAATATCTAGAAATTCAAGATTAAAGCCGCTAAAACTATGGATTTTGATAGACACAGATCGGCATACTTATATATGCAGTCAGGGGCGTTAAGATTGTAAATTATATGGGCACAAAAAATGTTAAGATTTCAAAAATAATTCGTTCATTCATTAGTTTTGCTTTTGACAGCCTGCAAAGATATAATCTTGTAGATCTGTACCACGTCCGTCAGTTTTTTTTCCAGTGCGCAGGTCTTTTATATTGTGACGTATAATAAATTAATCACTTTTTGGACCATCTTAAAGAACGTTGCAAAGAAATGTGATTACAACAACAAAAAAATCGAAAATACGTAATTCTTACATTCCGGTGGCAGTTTAACACCTCTCTTCCCAGCTATTCGTCATAAAACAGACAAAAATATCGAATTTCAAATCGACGTCCGCTCGCTCTGAAGGACTTCTCACAACTGATTTACTTCGACGAAATAAATCGTTTTATCAACAATCGCGCGGGCCCGAAATTCTCATACGTTTTTTGTATGACGGAACTGAATTTAAAAATTCCTGAACTTTGAGGGAATTACAGTGAAAATCTAAATTTACTGAATTATTTTTAATAAACGCTCTTGGTTCTTGATCTTATTTACTCTGAGAATGTGGAAAGATTTTAATTAAATATGTTTGTAATGGATGCAGTTAACATAACGGCGAAGGCACTGTCGAGCGTTTTACTTAAAATTACAGTAGATATTTCATATATAATGTAAAAGATTACAGTTTAAGAATTTACGCCACTGAAAACCTTAGAAACTTTCGTAACTTTCTGTTAAGAATTTGCAGATAAATTATGTGTTGTATTGCTTACGTTAGCATACTGCGAAGTGACGTTTACCGCCTTATTTGAGTCTGCCCCCTTAAACAATAGGAATTAGGTACATTTATTTGAATAAGACATAATGTCGTATCGAGTAGCGATGAGTTGTTCACATGCAAAAAGCTTCGTACAGGTTCTTCGCCACCCCACGCGTCACAGATCATTCGTATTCTTGCAAATCAACGCTTCATAATCATCTGCGAACAATATGAAGATGTTTCGTTTGAATAAATCCATCACACGAGTTACGAAGCGTAGGCGCTCACGTGCATTCCGATCACGGACGACACGGACCATGTAGTCTTACTCCCGCGGCAAAAAGTGGGCGTATAGTTCACCGTATCGACGAATGAACACACACATATAAAAAGTATCGAACATCAAAGGGCATAAAATATTCGCTCGTGGATGATATTTTTTATACTTTGTGCGTGTGCCTTTATTTTACTTACCGTTTGGAATTCAATACGATGGAGCTGCTTGAATTATATCCAGTTAGCATGAGAATTGTCCTGAAAGTAGTAGCTACTCAATATCAACAATTTTTCTACAATTTTTTAGATTAAAATGATTTCTTCGAAATAACCAATGAACATAAATTAAAGCAATTAATAATTCACGTTAGAGCTAATAGCCCAACCATGTTCTTTTTAGAATTAACAAAATAATATGACGGGAGCGCTGACGCCACTACTGAATCGTTATATTATGGATCCCTATATCATGAATTAGTAGTGCTTTGCGAACCGTAAGAGACCCGTTGATTTAACAAGATCACACGGATCTCGCGGCTCACCGGGTTACTCGGCTCACCGACTCACTCAGCTCACCGGTGCACTTGGCTCACCGACTCGCCGGGTCACCGCCTCATCGGCTCGTCGAATCACCGGGTCTCGCAAAGATGTGTCTCCGAATCGCGAAGAGCCGTGAGTAATCCGTATGGAGATCCGGAACACTGAGCCGACTCGTTCGAGAATGACTCAATTCTACCTGGAAGAACGTCTGATTTTTTCACGCAAAGGTTACATAAACGTGTAGACACATGGGAAAAAAAGTAATACTAACGGTAAATCATTATGTTAGTATGGATCATTGCAGAACCAAGTTGATTTTCTTACGAAAGCCATTGCTTCGTACAGCCAGCCGTGAAGAATATAACAGAGTTCACTATGCTGGAATCTTTTTACATTTTTTTTTTACAATTTCTTCATACAGGAGGCCCTAAGGGAAATAATTTCCCTCAAGGACTATACCATATTTGGGGATGTGTAGGGTCTTTTAGAGGATAGGAAGGGAGGATAGTGAACTTGGGCCTTGAAAAGACCCATATTGTAGGATGGAGGAAACACAGAGGCCGGCAGATCTACAGACAAGCTGTTGAACACAAGAAAGAGTCCATCTTATGAGATGCTAACTTTCCTCTGGCTTCGATGGAATATAGCCCGCATACCTGAGCTGGTCACTTAAAGTAACATCAAGCATTGATTTCAGATTGCTTCGATTAAAGGAGCCTAGATTGTCATTTCAATTTTGTCATGATCGGGTCTTTGAAACATTAAATGCGATGAGGTTACTCTTAATCCAAGAGGAGGCGCTCTCGAGGTAACCGTTCATTTTCTACATCAAAGACCTCTGAGCCGTTGGAGTTTGGGTGCCCTTTAGGGGCTTTTCAAACAAAAAGCTATCATGGACTGTACTGTCATCCGCGTAACAATTCATTGGTGCACATGTCAAGGGTCATTGATGTGCAACAAAAACAATATCGGCGACAGAACCGATCCTTATGGGACGTCAGCATTTATTGCATGCAAGGAAGAGATGAACCCATTAGCAACCGTCTGAATCGATCTACCCTTAAAAAGTGGGCAATCCACGTACACAAGGATACGGGAAGTCCGTAAGAAGGCAGTTTGTTGACAAGTCTTCGGTGCCAAACCCAGTCAAAGTCTTTAGAAATGTCCAATTAGACCGATTGAATCTAACCGAAACGTTCTAAACACTTCCCCCAAATATACGTTAAACACGCAAGAAGATCACCGCACGAGCGGTTCCGCCGGAATCCGTAATGAGGGTAGTTAATAAATTTGTTCTTCTGTAGGTATGTTAGCAGTTTGGCGTTGATCACATGTTCCATCACCTTGGAGAGAACTGCTATGAGGCGGTAGTTGGCCGGGATGGAGCGGTTACCTTTCTTAGGTATAGAATGAATGACCGCTTTTTTCCGACCAGAGGACACAGAGCCAAATTTAAAGATATTTTAAGGGGCTTTTTCAAACTTGAAGATTTCTGCAGCATACCTCTGTAATAACGGGTCAGGTATTCCATACCAGCAATATTAATCCCCGTAAGACGTGGAGTACATCCCGATGCCGGATCTTCAGCTTTTTGGCAACTGATGGCATCTTGGTCATCGAGGGCCGAGTTTTCCGCGAACATCTTTTCTAAAAGGTTGTCCTTGTCAGTGGCGGTGTCTGCTAATAAACCATCGGGTCTCGTAAAAGGTGACAGACTAGATTAGGAGAAATTGCGACCTATGGATCCCGCTAGCGACCAGAACGGTCTGCTGGCATGCGGGCAGACAGGTAGCTTTTTTGCTGATCTTTAGGTCGTGCTCAAATTTAGACCTATCAGTGATTCTATAGAGTTTTTGAATCGACGCCATACGGATGGAGTTATGGACATTCAACTCTCTAACCCAGACCTGACATTTTCTCCATAAAATTAAAATATTACCGGGAAAGTTGGATTTTAAGGATTATTACGGAATCAAATTCTGTTTATCATTGTAATTTTAAAATCGAAAACCTTAAAATTTCATCCTGTAAAATAAGTCCATCTAAAAAGATGTTGTTTACGAATTTCGCGTTTTGTAGATTTTTAAACGGAATCTCATTCTGTCCGTCATGTTTATTTTTAAATCCTAAACCGTTTTCGAATCTATGCCATAGGGTCAGGGATATGGATATTCAAATATCGATCCCACCCTGGAAAATTAGTCTATAAAAGAAGATTTTTTGACAAATGTTACTTTTAGAGGATTTTTTCATGGAATCTCAGTTTTTCCATAATGTTTATTTTTAAATAAAAAAACCGTTTCCGAATCTATGCCATAGGGCCGCAGATTAGGATATTCAAATCTCGACCCCTACCTGGAAAATAAGTCCATTTAATAAGATACATTCTCCACAAATATGAAAACATTGTTTAATCTGTTAAGAAAAGCTAAGAATCTTATCCTTTAACCATCTTAGATCATATAACGTACGTCTTGAATACATTAACAATATTTCATTAAGAATTAGAAGGCAATTGACTTATTTAATATGTTAACAAACAATAATTCACGGTTATCTCGATACTAGCGAAGGCAAATCAATCTCCTTTTTGTGAAGCTTTCATACACGATTCACAAGAGTATCGTACTCGTTCAAACGGACTCGTTCATAAGTTATACGAGCCGCGATGGAGCGTTTCACGAGCAACTCACGTGCAAGCTTATAGAGTCACGAGAATAATTATTATTCAATATTTTTACTTTGTTTGGTGCGTGGGTTTGGGGTGAGAGAAGTGAGGTAAGTAGCTACGAGGTAAAGAATCTTATGGACGTTAGAAGCGGAGAAAGAAGTGAAGTGATGGAAAGGCCATCTTGTATTTATACGGTATTAACGGAATATAATTGATGAAACGCCCTAAAATAAAAAAAATGGAAAAGTTTTGACATAAAACACATTATATCACGCACCCTCTAAACAATGTCTCATGAGTTGAAAGTACATATTTTACAGCTAAGGGGCTTATGATTTTTATAAAATTTCGATCAAACCTGTCTGATAAATTATTCAATACAATCAAGAAGAAAATCCTAGATGGAAGGTGGCATCATAACTCGCAACTGCCATGTTCGTTCTACTCGTGAGATAATAATAACAGTAGTTCATTTAATAAAGTGGTTTTGGGAAGGTTCACCTCACGTTCCGTTTACACTGAATAACCTCACCTGATAAAAAAGGAAATAATATAATATTTTTTCTAACTACTTAAAGTGAATATATTAGTAAGAAAAAAAATCGTTCTTATTCAATATTTATTATTACTATTAATACATAAAATAAATATCAATGTAGAGTTTTAAGAAATACATTGATTTTATAATAAGGATGATGGACATATTTTGATTCCTCAAAAAATCCACAAAAAGCGACGTTCGTACAAACGACACCTTATTTTATGGACTAATTTTCAAGGATCGAATGTCCATATATTTAGCCCTGTGGCATATATTCGAAAACGGTTTTCGATTTAAAAATAAACACGATGAACAGAATGAGATTCCTTGAAAAAATCCACAAAAAGCGATATTCGTCAAAAAATCTTCTCTTATAGAATAATTTTCAAGGTTGGGGTCGAGATTTGAATGTTTATATCTCCGGCCCTACGGCATAGATTCGAAAACGGTTTTCGATTTAAAAATAAACACGATGAACAGAATGAGATTCCTTGAAAAAATCCACAAAAAGCGATATTCGTCAAAAAATCTTCTCTTATAGAATAATTTTCAAGGTTGGGGTCGAGATTTGAATGTTTATATCTCCGGCCCTACGGCATAGATTCGAAAACGGTTTTCGATTTAAAAATAAACACGATGAACAGAATGAGATTCCTTGAAAAAATCCACAAAAAGCGATATTCGTCAAAAAATCTTCTCTTATAGAATAATTTTCAAGGTTGGGGTCGAGATTTGAATGTTTATATCTCCGGCCCTACGGCATAGATTCGAAAACGGTTTTCGATTTAAAAATAAACACGATGAACAGAATGAGATTCCTTGAAAAAATCCACAAAAAGCGATATTCGTCAAAAAATCTTCTCTTATAGAATAATTTTCAAGGTTGGGGTCGAGATTTGAATGTTTATATCTCCGGCCCTACGGCATAGATTCGAAAACGGTTTTCGATTTAAAATAAACACGATGAACAGAATGAGATTCCTGAAAAAATCCAATAAAAAAGCGATATTCGCCTGCAAAAAATCTTCTTCTTATAGAATAATTTTCAAGGTTAGTCGATTTGAATGTTTATATCTCCGGCCCTACGGCATAGATTCGAAAACGGTTTCGATTTAAAATAAACACGATGAACATACGAGATTCCGTGAAAATCCACAAAAGCGATATTCGTCAAAAATCTCTTATAGAATACTCTTTCAAGGTTGGGGTCGAGATTTGAATGTTATATCTCCGGCCCTACGGCATAGATTCGAAAACGGTTTTCGATTTAAAAATAAACACGATGAACAGAATGAGATTCCTTGAAAAAATCCACAAAAAGCGATATTCGTCAAAAAATCTTCTCTTATAGAATAATTTTCAAGGTTGGGGTCGAGATTTGAATGTTTATATCTCCGGCCCTACGGCATAGATTCGAAAACGGTTTTCGATTTAAAAATAAACACGATGAACAGAATAAGATTCCTTGAAAAAATCCACAAAAAGCGATATTCGTCAAAAAATCTTCTCTTATAGAATAATTTTCAAGGTTGGGGTCGAGATTTGAATGTTTATATCTCCGGCCCTACGGCATAGATTCGAAAACGGTTTTCGATTTAAAAATAAACACGATGAACAGAATGAGATTCCTTGAAAAAATCCACAAAAAGCGATATTCGTCAAAAAATCTTCTCTTATAGAATAATTTTCAAGGTTGGGATCGAGATTTGAATGTTTATATCTCCGGCCCTACGGCATAGATTCGAAAACGGTTTTCGATTTAAAAATAAACACGATGAACAGAATGAGATTCCGTGAAAAAATCCACAAAAAGCGACATTCGTAAAAAAAATCTTATTAGATGGACTTATTTTTTATTTATTTATTGTATAATATACGCCCTATATAGACTTTTACATATAAAGTTAGTTATTAGTAAGACAGGTGCAAAACACATCATATTTTACAACACACAATATTTTACAGGTTGGGGTCGAGATTTGAATGTAAAGATCTCCAGCCCCGTGGCATAGATTCGACAACGGTTTTCAGTTTCATAATCAGAAGCGTGACCAAAATTTGATTTCGTAAAAAAATCAACAAGACGCGACATTCTTCAAAGATATGGGAATTCTAAATAGTGCTTCCATATTCCAGTTTAATTCTAATTAAGGCGTTGTGAGAGGTAAGAATTGATTGAGGGTCCCTGATTGGTTTATATATTCACAAAATGAATCCCATAATTTTAATGAAAATGTGTTCTTGGATAATAGAACACATTTCCCATTTGCAAATTTTTTTAACATTTTGGTATTTGCGAAAATATTATTCTATGTATAATACAAAATACATCTCCATTCAATCACATTGCAATATCAGCAAATAATTATATCACTCGCATTCTCATATAAGTACAATGATGGCAAATTCTCCTCGTGTCTTGATACCACTTCCGGAAGGATCTACTTCCACCTTCCGCGATAACTTTCGAGAATCTTCTTTTTCCGGGCGAATTCAAGAAAAAGGTTCCTAGTAATTTTTAAAGTCATCCCTATAAACTAAGATTCTTTAAAAGCTATTGTATATGGGTAACTTATTACGCCATTTATATTAATATAATAACAGAATTTTTTTCTTTGATCCTAAAAATGTGGTTAATAAATTTAAAAACGTTTTACAATATTTATTTGGTATTTAAAAACCCTTTGTTGACAAATAATTAAATTATAAAGGTAATATAAGTGGTTATTTTCGTGGTCTATGTTAGATTGCGGACATTTTTCCCTCTCCGGGTGTTTGCTCTAACCACTGAGTCAACGTACCAAGATTCGGACACTTCGTGTTCCCCCAATAAATAAAGCAATTGTTGCAAGCGATGTAATTTCATTGTTAACTAGTACTCATTCCAAAATATAATCAGATAAGTGAACATAAATAATAACAAAACATTTAAGATCAGTTGGCCAAATTAGTAAACATTTGTGACAGCACCATCTTCGTACACATTCATTCCGTTTAGCTGTAAGCGCGAACTCAGTTCGCATAACTAAATTTATTTCTATAAAATATTGCCAAAGATTAAATCGACAAAAAACGTATTAAAGTTTGGTATCTCAAGGCCGATAGACAAAACCGACCGGTATATTATCCATGTTACGTTGCGAACAGCGATTCACAACATTTTATTGTACTCGTAAAACTAGATGAAGATTGAAATTATACATCTACAGGACGTATCAGTACGTACCCAACATACTTTAATCAGCGATTTCTGAGCATAAGTGAAGCAAAAAAATGTAGATTCTAATAATTTGTCAGATGACATTTTTTTTTCAGTTTTAAACAACAACAAAACAAGCTATTACACGTCGTCATTAGTAAAGCCTAGCGCATCACGTGAAACGCATTTCGTCTCATTCCAGCACCACCATGTTGAGACGAGACGTGTGGCAGTGTGATTATTGGAAACGTATGAATTTTTTTGCTTTGTTTTTTATTGAAAAAAAATTTTCATCGGACAGCTAAATGACATCTATATTTTTTACCCTGTTAATTACGTGCTAATACACCCTGTATATGAAATACGGAAAACCAATGACTAAATCTAATACTCTGGACAAAGCCCCTCTAAAAACACCTGCTAATCAACGTCATTCACAAACACAAGGTCAGCAAAGACATAGTTTTATTTGAAAACTTTTTGACTACAATTATTTACAGCATCCAGACCATAAAAGGACAAGTACTGTCTCATTTTTTTGTACCTATTTTTTATTTTATTTTAAAAAGAAAGACAAGCATTCCCGTATTACGACCTGCTAATATTTTTAAATCTCTTACTACGATCACACTAAGTGGAATATTCTACTTGTGTCGTAGTGGAGACTTAGCTAGCCAAAGAATTGAACTCAGGACCCCTGGGTGGGACCTAGAAGCGATGCCAACTCAGCCACTGACCGGTCAATACTGTAATAAAGTCTGGAACACGGGAAACCTCAACGGGTACCTCAACCTTTCTAAAAAAACCGTTATCACAGCGAAAATTTTGAACAATATTCATAAATAACATTGAAACATGGACTAACAGAGAAACAGAAGGGAAGCAAATAACGGTAACATGCCCCAGTCGTGTGGCCCATTGCATAATCGTATATAATATTGTGTAGGTAAATTGACTTCATATAATGATATGTTTATACAATTGATTGAACTCGAGTTTCAGCACACTTCTTGAGTGGTACACGATAATATAATTGTGCTCCTTTCATGAATACATGCACCCTTAAATCCAGATAGAACCTTTTTTTAATGATATTGCGTAAGTTAAACCACAGCGCACATCGTATCAAGAATATCCGGTCCACCGGTTCGCCGGGGTAAACATCGATAAGACTCAACGCCGGAAGCTATTGAAAAATCTCAGAATATCTACATAGCCCCATCAGCTTTTGAGATATTATGAAGAATAATTTCCCAGAGAGATAAGGTTCTGCCGGTTACGCTGAGGGAAGATGTAATATTGTAGAAGCAATTTATAAGGTTATATTAGTGCCTCCACACCAACAGTTCTACAAACATTTTCTACACCGCACTATAACTGACCCTATAAGTAACGCATTATAGTAACCCCGATAATTCTTCTTCGATAGGTCTTATAATGTACATAGAATATTAGGCCGCCTTGCAGAATGATCAACTTCAGTTATTAGAACCAGAAACAAGAGAACACCTTTAAAGTCACGTTGCCATGTAATGGTTGCTGCTCTTTTTTTCAAATGAAAAGCAAGAATACTATGAATGGGGTATAAATTCAGATGCGGAAAGCTGGATCAGAGATATTAACCCCATTCAAATTGGTTGTATCGATAACGTGGCAAGTAGACTTAAAAAAACCTATGAAATAGAAGTAGGTATCTACCCATCTGAGTGTTATGCTTTTGAGATTGTTTCACTTAATACCTACACCTTTTGTGGTTCAACGAGATAGTTCTTATCAATTTTCTACCATCTTTCGGACTTTGCGATCATTCCAAGACCGTTAGCTCACCAGCTTACTTAGATTCAAAATATATTTTGAATTATAACAGCAATAGGGGGAACCTTGAGGGTTCCTAAGTAGCTTCATACGAGAATGTATTATAAAATGGCGTAAGGTTGTTTTGTCACGATTTTTCACTTCTTATACGAGTATATAGCTGGTAGGAATTTCTCGCCTGTAAATGGTAAATATAATTGCTATCATCATTGATATGCTAATGATGGCCCGGTCATTTTGCTCTTCGGAAGCCTATTCATTTAATATTTAACATTTCACTCAATGCACACATTAAAGTAAAAACGATATTAAATTATCACAACGGAGGTCAAATCATTGAACATTTCTTTCAACTAATGAGCTCTTCATACGATCGAATAAACTCGATTTTTTATGTAACGCGTTTCTCTCTGCTCATTACAGTGTGTAAGGGTGTGATATAACATAATGTTATAATGTAATCTCCCGTGACGATGAACACCGGCACCGCTTTATTCTGCCAAAACCCGTTTTTTATGGCAAATGAAGTTAGTTAAACAATAGTTTTTCGGGAGGATAATAATTTTAAGGTCGTTCAGCGGAGGGCAATAAAAATAAAAATAAACACCGATTGTTCGTCGCATTAGTCATGGATTTTCCAATATTCACCGTTAAATAACCAGGACCCCTTGTATGTGCATACACAAAACATCAGTTTCAGGAATGGAGAACTTTTCTAATATAAAAATTGGTATCACTTTCCCGTTGGCTTTTTATTACCGAACTTTGTGTTTGTGAAAATAGGAATTGAATATTACTTTCAATATGGCAATAATTATAACAGCTTCCTTGGCGCGATTTTGTATCTTTTCCCCGAAGCAAATCTTTCCACTTTCCAACGAGTTCTTTAAGTTTGGGTATGATTTGATTATATCGATGTTAGAACTATGCATTCAGGAGCACACCTTGAAAATTCTCTCAAAGTATTAGGTTATTAAGATATGTTAACGACCATTGGAGTATTTTACGAGAAATGTGAGATATTAGCTACAAAGATACCAAATAAAAGTCCATACGTCAAAGAAGAAAAAAAATATTTCAAGGCGTAAAAATAATGAACTTAATTTAGGTAATTAAATTTCTTCCCGAAGTTTGAAAAGACTGAATATGTACTCGTAGGCACTTAAACTGTCACAAAAAATATTAGTGTATAGTTCTTTCATATAAAAGAAATGGTATGTGTTGTGTATATGTGGTGACAAAACGCGAACAAGAGATCGAATATAATAAGAGTTTTTTTTTTTTATTATACTCCGAAAAGGCAGAAAGGAAATAATGTGGAAGAATTACGGTTATGGTACCAAACACAATTAAAAGAGGCTTTAAAATAAGGCCTATTATTTCAGTGAAGTTCTACTGGGCAAAAACATACTATAGTAGTATTTAAAATTTGTCAATATTAATTTACAAGTCCTGGAATATCACAGATATTTACTCGTATTGAAAAGAGCCATTACTTATAAATTTCAGGTGTTATGTTACTTTGGGGGATTTGTAGTAGTTGGAGTTGCATTTTTAATCAAAAACAAATATTTAGACTCTTCACAAATATGTGTTATGATGATACTCACAAAAAAGATAAATAAGTGTTATGATTCTCACAAAAAAGATAAATAAGTGTTTGACACTCACAAAAAAAAAAGATTAATATTGAATGTGATTTTTTTAAACCTGAAAAATCAAAAAATAAGAAGATTATTTTGAAAATATTTAAATTGATTGTCCCGTTAATGGTACTTATGCCAAGTTTAAGTAGTAAACGAAAATTCCATTTTTTTTTATTACGAAAATAATATCATGAAAAAGTCGCTTTATGTCTCGCTCAATCGTCTACCTGAGCCATGGATCAATGCCTCCGCCTGTTCCTGTGCAGATCAGAGAGTAAGCCGTGTAAAATTGGTTAAAACGCCTGAATTGTTCTTCCCCAGCTCAACATAATAACATTACGTTGATGCTCTCTTACACCCTTCACAAGCCTTCACGTTTGTTTCTTTGTTGAAGCTACGAAGCTTCAGTTCCAAAAAGTTTTCAAGCTTTCGGTTTTGATTCAGTGAACATGATTTCCAAGCTTTAACGTGTTTGATGAAAATTATGTTTTTGAAAGTGGTGATTTTTTAATGAAATTAATTTTTAACTTGTAAATGATATTTTCGGATTTTTGCTTTAATGACGCATTATGATATTTGGATTATTACTATAATGGCAATGCAATCGACAGTTAGTAGCCGAATGTCAAATGCGTCGGGTTCCAATGCAGTCGCCGCGAGTTCAATACATCACAGATTGCTTGTTAACTCTCCATGAAAATACATAATGTTCTCAGAATTTTCGTTAGTCTTAAAGTAAGTAGATTATTTTAATAATTGTTAATTAAACTAATATGGTATCGTGTTACATTATTCTACAAAAAACCTTTTGTTTCACGCTGTGAAGAATGACCATAACTTTATACTGGGATTTTCCCAATCGTCTTATCATGTTAATCAGATTTTTTGTATGAGTCAGTGAAGCGATAAATCGATAGAAGTGCATTGTGGGCGTATCTAAATGCCCAAAGTATGGAAAATTACTTCAGATGACATCGATGAAAATTTTTGAAATATCGAAATTCTTTATGAAACAGAAAATCAATATCATTTGACGGGAGTCTAACGGTCTTATATAAATTGTCGATACCCATTTTCTTTAAAATCGGAAAAGGTAAAACTTCTAGAAATTTACTTTTCAGTGCATGTGGTAGAATTAATGCGAAGGATGTAAACTCACACCTAGTCTTTTTTGGTGCATTACCAAGACCCGCGGGCGATGACCCCCACTCGTGAAACTTGTTCCCAAAACAAGAAAAACAATCCTTTGGCATTCGTGGTAAACCTTTAAGCGTCCGTTAAAACATGACTAATACAGGTGTCCCATCTAAACGATAGCTTAATTATTCCCATTAAAAACTCTCAGAAACATAAAGAACGATGAAGATAACTTTATACGATATTATACTTAACATTAAATTTATTAAGAAAGCTTATAGGTACCTACACACTTCCCTGGAATTACTGGGAATGGGAATCCACGAGTTCCACTGACAAACTTATTCTTTATTCTATCGAAGAATGTTTTTGTAATATTTATTCATTACGTCCATCATTCATTGCAATCTATGGCAATAAAAATACAATATTATACCAGACTTTCCAATATTCTGAGCTTGTTGGTTTATTTACAAAAAAACTGGTCCAGTGGAATAATAAGTACACTCCATATAATAATTAAATTTTTAGTAAAAAAAATGCAGACCCATTAAAATTGGAATGAATAAGAATTAATCATTTCAATAAGTATTTCAATCCAACTATGGTCCCTAAAACCGAAATTATGTTTAAAAACGTTTATTTTAATAATAATTTGAAATGATATTTGAAATTGTAATAAAATAAACGTGAAATTTGAAATAACCGCCTTATTAATTATTATTTTTTAATTATCCTGCTAAAGCTTTAATACGAAGAAAAAATATTTTATAATATTTACTACGTTTAAATACGTTTTAATTTTTTATATTATTTTTGAATATGTTTGACAGGGATCCAACCAGCAAAATAATAAAATATCTATTCTATTTATAATATTCATATTGAAAATTTCGATCATATCCTACCGAATCTCCGTCAAATAAAAATGTTCAAAACTTTTCAATTATTTCACTAACTAACTAACCATCACGCCGTGTCACACTGTATTCCACTGGAACTATTTCCAGCAATCATAACAGACCAAAAGCTATGAAGTTAAAATTATTTCGACGCTGAAGATTTAACAACGGATTGCTTAGTTCCATTACACCCTAATTTTATACAGCGTTTGCTCAATAGTTCCAATAACGTCAGTAATTGTGTCGAAACAGAATATTTACATGGTTTATTAAATACTTACTTTGAATTAATTACGAAAAATGTGTTAAACGTACTTCACATATTTGAATATAAACAAATATTTTAATTTTTTTTTTATTTTAACTTATTGAAGTTTGTAAACCTCATTGTAATATTTAATCAGCGACTGAAATCATTTTAATTTCTCTTGTTTTTTCGGTTTCGTGGTTCATTTGGGATGTGTTCATATTATCTTCTTCAATGATTAAATATTTTCAACTTTAACGAACAAACTAAAAAATGCTTTGTCTACTGGGGTATTATATAAATCGTTGATTGTGTTAATTTCTAAAGTTGATCAGAAAAATATAATCTTAAAAACGTATTTTTTTGTTGTTGAAATATTGATAACGTGGAATAAACTAACGAAAATAATTAATGTTAATCAATCGATGAATCTAAGGCAAGATTACACTTATTTTTTATAAACACTTTAAACAAAACGTTTATAGCTATAAATAATTTAAGTCCCAGGGCACCCAATGATTGCTTGTTATTATTTTGATAGTCTGCCGATATTATTGTCATCCAATTTTGTTCCACCGTGATTAGGCACGTTCAAGAAACGTTTTTGTTCTCTTTTTCCAGAATTCACGTGTATGACTGATAATGTCTAATCCATCAAGACAAAGTATGTTTGATTACACAAAGGCATTTTCAGAAACACTGTTAAGCTACGCATGTTGCGGATTTACAAGAGAATTGGTATGTCTTAGCCGATAAAAAAAGTTTTAGATTAATTTTACTGAAACAACTAGAGATAAATAAAGAACAAAATATACAAATATGAAGTTTATAAACAAATTAACAAAATGTATCTCTTATCCACTAGTTGGGATATAAATCATTAAAATAATTCAACGATTTACCAAACATTTAAAAATAAATTTTCAACAACGAATGAAAATTGACATTAATGGTTTTTTTTAGAAATTTAATGTAATGTGCAGAACTTAAGAATAACATTTTTAAATTAAATCTATATTCATAATATATTTCATAAAAAAATTTAATGGAGTTCTACGAATTTAGGACAAGAACAATTAATATACTTTAATAGTATTCACGTCATTATAAAATAATAAAGGCAAATTTGCAATAATTAAAGGGGGGAAACAGATTTTAACGATAAGTGCTTCACAAAATAAAGAATTTCTATTGTCTCAACTTGGCCTGACCACAGTTTGAAAATGGCTTTGAATGTTATAACAGTTGTCACAACTATAAAAAGAAGACTATGATATTTGTAGAACTTAAAACATATTGATAAAGATTTTTAAATCGATTTTTACGAATTAAACACATTGACAATTGATAATAATAACATTTAATCTAGTATCTTCTTGCTATTTTATAATAATTGCTCTGTCATGAGTTAGGATTGCCCAATTTATAAACGAAAACTTGAAGCAAAAATAAGCAGATTATCTTTAAAAAAAAAGTTATGAAAACAACGAAATTATGTACTTGATAATAGCAAATTATGAAGAGATAAAAATATTTTTAGATAATAAGAAACCGCTTATGAATATGTTGAGTGAAATCCTTGTTACTGAAGATATCTATAATATCTAAAGAAGTTCCATATGAAGTAATATCGAATCACCAGATCGCAAAAATTGTTGAATCTTGGCAATTACCATTAAATTGGAAATCAACAAAGGTGTGTATACAGTTATTTACACATCGCCAAACACAAGTAAGTGCGATTTTTTACATATTTTCAAATATGCTGAACGGAAAATTTTAAATATGAAAATATTAACAATATAATTGGATACTTCGATATAAATGTTAAAGCAAAAGCAGTCATAAAAAAAAAACTGAAATATATAATTCGAATTGTGAGGATGAAACAATCAGTTAAGGATTTTACATAATTTACGAATACCCCTATAACATTGATTGATCTGGTTATCTCAAATAAAATAATTTTAAATGTTCATGTATTAGATATTTCAAAAATTACCGACCAGAATATTCTTCAAATTCTACCAAATTAAATAAAAGATAACCCCAATATAAAAAAAAAAACACAAACAATAACGTTCAGAATTTTTTTTTTTTTTTAATAATGATAATTTCATTCGAGCTTTACAGACAATGATTGAATGAAATAAATAAAATGGAATTGAAACTATAGATAAAAAAATACTGATAAGAATGCTTAAAGAAATTGGTTTCTCAGATAACTATAAAATTATTAGAAAAATATATATGAGAACGAAAATAAGTAACAAACGTAAACAATAAATTTTCAAAACCGTACCGCAGGGATCAGTCCTCGGACCTTTAAGAAAATCGGCTGCGTGACCTGTTTCATACAAAATTGAATTTTGGATTTAAGGCCAAAATTCTCACCCAAACCGAATTATCTTTTATCATAAAAAAGGAATAGCAAATATCTAGTACGGAAAAGTAGATTTATTTGTATTTTTGTTTTAAATTATGAAATACAGTTCATTAAATAAATCGATTTTAGAGACAACATTCGCAATTATATGGGGTTAACAATGACAAAAAAAATGTCCCGGCTGCCATGAAAATATGATGATCATAAGATAAAAAAAATAAAACTAACTAACTAACCATCACGCCGTTTCCCCGAAGGGGTAGGCAGAGAGGACGGACCGCCAGACAACTCGATCTTGGCATACACTTCTCGCTTCATTCACTTTCATACAACGTCTCATACATTCTCTTCTGTTATTCCGACATGCCCCGACTCAAGTATTTGATTCACTTGATCGTGCCATGTCTTCCTTGGACGTCCCCGGCTTCTTCTTCCATTCACATTCGCGTCATATATTCTCCTTACACTCCTTTCTTCGTTCATTCGCTCAACATGCCCAAACCATCTAAGCGTCCCTTTCTTAATCTTGCTCACTACGCTTACATCAGCCTTGCATTCTTTACGAATCTCAACATTTTCACACGATCATACATGGTTTTACCACACATTCGTCTCAGAGATCTCATTTCTACAGCATTCAGTCTACTTTCATCCTTCCTGTGCCAGTTCCATGCCTCACTGCCATACATCAGAGTTGGTATCAGCACTCCATTGTGGACTGCTAGTTTCGCTTCTTTCGACAACTTTTTGTTTGTGCTAACAGCGTTCAGTCCTCCGTTAATGGAGTTTCCTGCATTCACCCTTCTTTCAATATCCCTATCAGTCTTTCCATCTCTCGTGAACATACTTCCCAAATACACAAACTCATCTACCTGCTCCAAGTATTCATCATTCACAACTATATTGCATACTGTTTTCGTACTCTCTCTTTCAAACACTATGACTTTAGACTTACTTACATTCATCATTAGCTCATTCTTCATACATACTTCGTTCATCCTAGATACGAGGGACTGTAGATCTTCTATACTATTAGCAATCAGCACTGCATCATCAGCATACAACAAGCAACATACTTGCAGACTACTCATTTTTGCGCCCAAGCCCACCTCTTTCAATTCTTGCATACAATTATCCATGTATAGATTGAATAACCACGGTGACATTACGCAGCCTTGCTTTACACCATTTGTGATGTCAAACCACCCCGTAAAATCACCGTTTGCCCTAACACATTAATAAATAAATAAATAGTGTAAAAATAAATAGTGTTAAAATAAGCAAAATGAGTTTAAATTTAAATTAAAAACGACTAATTTTCGTTGGAACACAAATTGGCCGTACATAATTTAAAATATCGTACTGAAAACGTTTGTTTTAAAGTTTTTTGGTTTTTTAAATTTTATTTTATGAAATCATATTTACATAGCAAATATAAATATTATAAAAAAAAAAAAACCATTAACCCAAAATATTTTCCGAAGTTTCCCCTGAAATCGTGAAAAAGCGATTGCTTTAGTGGCCTATTTTTCGGAATTTATAAATCTTTATAAATAAAATAAGAAACAACTTGTTACCGAAATATATGTTTCATAATATTATTTACAACACGGACATTGACAGACATAATTACAAGAACATGTAAGGAAATCAGACTACCGAAAAGAACAAAGCTAATATGCATAACAGTTGGTTTTACAAAGGAATGAAATGTTATAATGCTCTGCCGGTACCAATCAAAATTACACCAATGAATCAATTTAAAATAGATTGTAAAAACCACATTAAGTTAATCAAGAAAAAATCCAATAGTAAATAACTTACAATAATTAGTTACATGTAATAGCATATAAGTTACAATAATTATTTACATGTAATAGTATATAAGTTACAATAATTAGTTACATGTAATAGTATATAAGATACAATACTTAGTTACGTGCAATATTATATAAGTTGTAATTGGTTATCTTCTAAACTTAAATGGACAAATAACTAAAATAAAACAAAAAACAAAGAAAAGCACGCTCCAATTAAACGAAACATTTTTGTGGTGTATTAAGAGCAAGAACACTAATTGGTTGTAGTTCAATACATGTACAAAACACCACTTCTGAATACCTGTCTGGAGCACTATTGTTGTTCGTGGGTAGAATACGTAATGAGCTTTCCACTAGAGGTGTTATCTGCAAAATGTGATAAAAAACGTAATAGCACAAGCTGAGATAAATGGAAAGAATGTAAAACATTTTCAAATATTTTTATAAATTCAATTTGAGACCCAATAGGCCGGGAAGACAACCGCACGGGTCGACAATAAAGCATCACGATCTTTAGTCAATTTTCTACAAAAATAATATATTGTATTCATGTTAAGTTTGTAGAACCCCATTTTACTTCAGAGCTTATTTTTATTTTTTTGATAACTACTATTATTCCTTCGTAATTGAATTATTATTATTAACAAATGACTTTGATGTACAATTTTTTTATTTAATAGTGGTTAAACTAAAATAATTCTTAATAATTTATAAAATAGCATTAATTAATTTTTAAATTAAAAAAAGGTTAATACACAAAAAAGGTATGCTAGGTAATTATTATTATACGTGAAAGCTATTGAGCCTTTTGAAGACATTATCAACCTGTGGTGAAGCCACTTACAGACGATCAATTTATATTATTTCTATATAGGTACTTACAATGAATTAATATTTTATTACCAATGCCTCAATCATTTTAAAGTTCCTTTATCATTATCTTTCAAGAGTGAAGGTGATAAAAAAACAATCATGTGCAACTTCGATTGTTTCTGACACGCCTTACTAACACACCTTCACTTCTTTCACTTACCTTTCGTATTATTATTGTACAACTTTTCTTGGTAATACGGGAATTTTATGCAATTGCCTTCTGGATAGGGCCAAAATTCATTGAACAGAATATTCCCATAGCAAAGAAATCACCCCCTTTAGCATCGAATATAAGGTTTTCCACAGGAAAAGTAAGATATATGCTATCTGTATATGTAATTTTATGGTGGTGCTGGTATCTGTATAAATACATGTGTTTAATATAATATTTGTCGTTGAATGTAATTAATTACAGGGAGAAATGTGTGTGATATCCATTGCGCACTTAAATATGACTAATATTTTGTATTCACCACTTTATTAATATACTCGTACACATACCTACATGTTTCGAAAGCGATGCTTTATTCAACGGGAATATACTCGTATAGAATACAAAAAAATAATAATGTCAAGTATAGACAAATGATAAACATAGAACACAATAATGTAAGAATAGACAAATTATAGACTTAAACATAAATTGATTAAAGTGGCTTATTATTATTATTATTACATATTATAATATAAAATATTATTATTATTATTACATATTATATCATATAATATTATTATTATTATTACATTTATATTATTTAATATTATGATTATTATTACATATTATATTATGAAATATTATGATTATTATTACATATTATATCATATAATATTATTATTATTATTACATATATATTATTTAATATTATGATTATTATTACATATTATATTATTTAATATTATTATTATTATTACATATTATTATTGTTATTACATATTATATTTTTTTATATTATTATTATTATATGTATATATATATATATTATTTAATATTATTATTATTATTACGTATTATATTACTTAATATTATTAGTATTATTACATATTATATTATTTAATATTATTATTATTATTGCATATTATATCATATAATATTATTATTATTATTACACATATATTATTTAATATTATGATTTCATATTATTATTATTATTACATATTATTATTGTTATTATATTTTATATTTTTTAATATTATTATTATTATTACATATTATTATCGTTATTACATATTATATTATTTAATATTATTATTATTATTACATATTATACCATATAATATGTTTAATATTATTATTATTATTAAATATTATATTATTTAATATTATTATTATTATTACATATTAAACCATATAATAAGTTTAATATTATTATTATTATTATATATTATTTAATGTTATTATTATTTTTACACATTATATTATTTAATATAATTATTATTATTACACATTATATTATTTAACATTATTATTATTATTACATATTATAAGATATAATATTATTATTATTATTACATGTAAATATGTTTAATATTATTATTATTACATATTATATTATTGAATATTATTATTATTATTACATATTATATTATTTAATATTATTATTATTATTACGTATAAAAATGTTTAGTATTATTATTATTATTACATATTATATTGTTGAATATTATTATTATTATTACATTTTATATTATTTAATATTATTATTATTATTACATATTATTATTTAATATTATTATTATTATTACATATTATTATTGTTATTATATATTATATTTTTGATATTATTATTATTACATATTATAAGATATAATATTATTATTATTATTACATATAAATATGTTTAATATTATTATTTTTATTACATATTATATTATTGAATATTATTATTATTATTACATATTAATTGATTAATTATTTAAATAGAAAAAAAAACGGTTTTCTAAATTAGAAATTTTAGAAATCAGAGAAAGCATCAATAAAATAAAATTTAATTCAAATTCGAATATATTTTTTTAAATGGCTATCTGTTGAATTTATTTTCATATTAATATTAAAAATAAAAATAATTTCTTTTTGAATTTTGTTTTGATGTTTTATTTACTATGTACTTTTGCTATTTTTGATTTATTAAATTCGCTACCGGTTTCGACACAACCGTGCCATTCACTAGCGTTCTTAAAACTAAGTTAAATTAAACAAGTACAGAAACAAAATTATTCACCATCGGTCATGAATCAATAATCGACATGACTAATATTAGAATATACCATGAAACTATGTTTAATTTAACTCTTGTTGCCTCGCCCAACTATTTTACTTATCAAAATACACGACCGATCCACGCCGTTAACAAATTCGTATTTCTAACATCAATTTATTATCGAGTGTTTTATAATCATTTTTGATTAATTACTTACCTACTTTAATCAATTTTTGGTAATGTTTGTATTGTGTCTATTATTATATTATTGTGTTACATGTTTGTCTATACTTGATATTATTATTTTCTAGTATTCTACATATTCCTGATGAAGAAAACGTGGCTTCCGAAACAAAAGTGGTGAAAATAAAATACATTTTAAATCATTTATTAATAATGACGCCACAATGTGAATACATTGAAGAAATTATAAAACCAAATAACTTAAAACCGTTGCACTCCACTGATGGCCTACTTGTAATAAAAGGTCTCCTTTGCTATATTGCCATTATGGACAACACGGGAGTTAACTACCCCAGCTGACCTTCACCTCCAAGAAGACAACACAGGACGCCCCGTACTTCATTCCTCACTTCACCTTGTCTAGTAGATAAAATAGTGCATTGAACTCTCAAATAAGATTACATTATCTAGTTCCGTCTTATATCGATGCATATGTACTCAATACAAAACGTCAACATCCGTTGCGTAACTGATAATACTATTTTGTTGTTTTGTACCAAATAAACTTTAGATATTAGATTAATCAGGACAGCTATAAAAGTGGCTGCCTCACCCTAAGTGAATTAATCTATCTTGTCGAGTGAATCCAAGCAGTTGCTTGTCGTATTGCTCACATGATAATTCCTTTTGAAATTGTACGTTACTTGTTGTATTTTATAATGTTATAAAATAAAGGATAATTAAATCCAAATATTGTTTAATTCTTTGAATCAAAGTGAACAAGAAAAGTTAACTCGGGAGAAAACTCATACAAAAAGTCACTGGCGCGCAAACACAGCACAAGATTGACTGAAAGAAAAGATTTGAAAATTCCACGAATCTCAAATAAGTATGGAGGGCAAACGTTTGAATAAATAGTATCAGTGATTTATAATAAACATAATAAGAACTTTAAATTTGAGAAAAATGAGAGGCCTTGCGCCAAAATGACAAAGCCGTGGCTAATAGACGAACAATCCACATATTGTAAAAAAATTCTAAATATACCTACGAAATCATCTGATTTTTCATAATATATTTGAGATATTGAAACGGATTCATGATATTTAAAATAAGGAGAAGCGTAACTAAAACGTAGATAATACACTTGTTGTGACTGGTAGTACTAAAATATATAAGTCATTCTCCGGTTAACGTCAAGATCGGGTGTTTGGGATGCAGTATATATTATAAAGTCACTGTTCTCCGTGTCTTTATTAGTTTGGAACTTACATTTTAATCAGCTTGTAATGCGTGTAACTTAGTGACCTTGTAAGATTTTTTTTATTATTTTTTTTAATTGACTTTTTTTTTTAAATATAAGGCAAAAAGTCCCGATAAACTGATTTTTAGTAGTTTGACAAACGTGTGACTGTCGTTCAATGCTTATAATTTACAGTTGAGATACTTACATATATATGTTTACATAAAATAAAAAATATATGTAATAAACTAAAAATGTTTAAACATAAGTACTTCACAATAATCTCACTCAAAAATATTTCTTAAAGTCATAAATACAAAAATAAATCATACAATCAACATCATTAGATTTACGTTGATGGTAAACTTGGAAGATTTTTTGGTACAATGTGTAAATGTCATAATATTTTTGGCGTTCTAGATTCCGGAAATGCAGAAAAGTAAACGAATAAAGTCGGAATGTTTGAAAACGAAAATACGATGGGCAGAAGTTCAAGCTAATAACCAAGCGTTGTTTAACACATAACGATTAGCAAAAAATACTCGTTCACATGATGCCAACAGTGACCGTTAGCAGAGTTTCTCATTGATGCAAGTTGCGCACGAACAAATCGTTTTAATACGAGTAAAACAGAATCTGTTTTAATTGGTAATCGATCTGGTAAAAACGGATTAATAATTAGACTACCCATATTTGTGTACACCGGTTACTTCCAAGAACAATGCACGAAGCAATCAATATTCTGCAATGAAGTTGAAATCTTACGTAGGGTACCTAGAGAGGTTCTTGTTAATACTGGTATTATAATAATAAATTCTCCAGAAAAACGATTATCAGTGTGCATATTGCTATCGTATGTGTTTAATGATTTTATTAACTACATAAGGCAGGTATAATATTATACAATACGGTATCCGTCGTTTCTTGGAAGTATCTTCTCATTTATTCATATTACGGTTTAACCTTAAAACATGATAGTCCTTACATGGAAAATGATTTCTGTAACTCCCCACAAATAAGGGGTGTACTTAAATTCCACAAATGTCCCCAATAAGAGAATTCGCAATTTTCCACATCATTAATAATCCATATTTCATTGAGTCAACGTTTTCACCCTTGAACCCCCATTTAGGTTTATGTTCAGTTTCTCGCTTCTCGTTGGGAAATTATCATTTTTAGTAGAAATTGGGCTAATTCACATACGTGACAAACATATCCTACGTTATTTGGTATATGAGAATGTCGATGGGCGTATTTCTCAAAGGATGAAAACATAAAAATATCCATATCTTCACAAAAAAAACCCCAATTTATATATTTAGCCTAATAAATCATTCATCGAAATTGTGAGTTTATTTTTGCAAGTAAATTTCATCAAACCTATGTTGGTTGAAGAAAATTGAGTATAAACTTAGGTTCCTCGAAAATCTTAGAAATAATTTATTAAGTCACAGATTTATACACGCGTTTGAATATTAAAAGTGTATTTTAATTAGGCCAGATGCCAGGTACCTCAAATATGAAATATTTAATGAAGAGCTGAAAAGCGTATTTAATCGCCTTACTTTCGGTCAATTCTGAAAATAATAACTTTCCTCCTCCCACACTCTCTGCTTTCGGCACCGTCTTGAGAAGAGGTACCGAAAAAAAGATTTTACTGAAAATCTGCCAATACAATGCTCTTAAATTTATTCAATTTAAAATTATTTAACCTTTGTTAGCAGCGCTCATGTAACTAATTCTTTTCAATCGCTTTGAAATGCAGTATAGGTGTATTTAGTGTAAAACACTAGTTAATATATGAATATCACCATATTTCGGAAGTGAAGCTTCCCTCATCAGGATACATAGTATACTAAGAAATAATGACAAGAAAAGACAGATCATAAACATAGAAAAAACAATAACGTAAAAATAGACAAATTAAACACAAACAACAATTAGCAATGAATAATGGAAGTAGGTAAGTAATTCATTAAAAATGTTAAAATAATTGAAAAAATAAATTAATCTTTTAACATTACATGATAAATTTATATTAGAAATTTAAAAAATAAAATTATTTTAAATTTTATTATAAATAAAATCAAGAAAATAATACAAGTGATAAAAAATAAAATTATTTTAATTTTTATTACAAATAAAAACAAGAAAAAAACAAGTCATAAAAAAAAGTTATTATTAGTATAATTTTCTTGAGTAACATTCTAAATACAGGTATTTATTTACATGAAAAAAAATTGAAAAAGAGATATTTAATTTTTTAAAATTATAATTAGTATTTAATTGACTATTAAATTATAACTTTAAGTTCATCACATGCTATTCGAAAAATTTTAACTAACAATCTACGTGCGTATAATATTGTATGTATGAATATCTATTTATCGGGTGGATACGAGTAGACAAA